>WEDG01007747.1:0-19692 GCA_017591395.1 Schistocephalus solidus | reverse complement strand
CAGCCATTCATACCCTAATCCGAAGAGTGACACACCTAGGGTTAAAACCCGCGACATTTGGTTATTAAGTTAAACGCTCTACCATTGAGCCACGGGCTCGTTGAATTGTTGTTTGCGATCGGGAAGACGATAGAGGTGTGCGGCTCACCGATCAGATTAAGGAACATGTATGTTCCTTTGTGCCTTGGATCTCATATAAGAGCACGCGCAGACGGTCGCATAGCGACGTGTAGCATATGAAAGTGTGTAAACGATAAAAACAAGGGAGAACGGAATGGCCATTTCTAGCTTATTAGTTATCATCAACCAGTCATACCAAATCCCAAGTGTGCACACCTGGGATTAGAACCTGCGAACTTTGGTTATTGAGTCAAACGATCTCCCATTGAGCCACGGGCTCATTGTTTTGTCGGTTTCGATCAGGAATATAATGAAAGTGTGCGGCCTACTGATCAGATTAAGGAACATGTATATTCCGTTGTGCCTTGGATCTCATATAAGAGCACAGGCAGGCGGTCGCATAGCGACGTGTAGCATATGAAGGAGTGTAAACGACAAAAACAAGGGAGACCGGAATGGCCATTTCTGGCTTAGTAGCCATTATCAGCCAGTCATACCAAATCCCAATTGTGAAACACCTGGGATTCGAACCCACGACCTTTTTATTATTAAGTCAAATGCTCTACCATTGACCAACGGGCTCCTTGTTTTGTCGGTTGTGATCAGAAGATGATGTAAGTGTTAGGCTCACCGATCAGCTTAACGAACATGTATGTTCCTTTTTGCGCTGGATCTCACATAAGAGCACTAGCAGTCGAGCGCACAGCGACGAGTAGCAATTTAAAGATTGGAAGCGACAAAGACAAGGGAGACCGAAATGGCCATTTTTGGCTTATTAGCCGTCAAGAGCCAGTCATACTCAATCCCAAGTTTTGCACACCTGAGATTCAAACCCGTGACCTTTGGTTTCTGACTCGAACGCTCTACCATTGAGCCACGGGCTCGTTGAATTGTCGGTTGCGATCGGGAAGATGATAAAATTGTGCGGCTCACCGATCTGTTTAAGTAACATGCATGTTCCGTTGTGCCCTAGATCTCACATAAGTGCCTTTGCAGGCGGTCGCATAGCGACGTGTAGCATATGAAAGAGTGTAACCGACAAAAAAAAGGCTGACCGGTATGGTGATTTCTGGCCTATTAGCCATCATCAACCAGTCATACCAAATCCCAAGTGTGGCACACCTGGGATTAGAACCCGTGACCTTTGGATATTGATTCGAACGCACTACCATTGAGCCATGGGCTCGTTGTTTTGTCGGATGCGATCGGGAAGATGATAAAGGTGTGCGGCTCACCGATCAGATTAAGGAACATGTATGTACCGTTGTGCCCTAGAGCTCACTTTAGGGCACTCGCAGGCGGTCGCACTGCAACGTGTAGCATTTGATAGATTGGAACTGACAAAGACAAGGGAGACCTGAATGGCCATTTCTGGCTTTTTAGCAATCATCAACCAGTCATACAAAATCCCAAGTGTTGCACACATGGGATTACAAACTGCAAACTTTGGTTATTGAGTCAACAGCTCTACCATTGAGCCACGGGCTCGTTGTTTTGTCGGTTTCGATTTGGAATATGATGAAAGTGTGTGGCTCACCAATCACATTAAGGAACATGTATATTCCGTGGTGCCCTGGATCTCATATAAGAGCCCTCGCATTTGATTGCATGCCGACGTGTAGCATATGAAAGCGTGGAACCGACAAAGACAAGGGAGACCGGAATGGCAATTTCTTACTTAGTAGCCGTCATCAGCCAGACATACCCAATCCCAAGTGTGGCTCACCTGGGATTCTAACCCACGACATTTAGATATTGAGTCAAAAGCACTCCCATTGACCCTCGGGCTCAATGTTTTGTCGGTTGCGATCGGAGATATGATAAAGGTGTGCGGCTCACCGATCTGTTTAAGTAACATGCATGTTCCGTTGTGCCCTAGATCTCACATAAGTGCCTTTGCAGGCGGTCGCATAGCGACGTGTAGCATATGAAAGAGTGTAACCAACAAAAACAAGGCTGACCGGTATGGCCATTTCTGGCCAATTAGCCATCATCAACCAGTCATACCAAATCCCAAGTGTGGCACACCTGGGATTAGAACCCGTGACCTTTGGTTATTGAGTCGAACGCACTACCATTGAGCCACGGGCTCGTTGTTTTGTCGGATGCGATCGGGAAGATGATAAAGGTGTGCGGCTCACCGATCAGATTAAGGAACATGTATGTACCGTTGTGCCCTAGAGCTCACTTTAGGGCACTCGCAGGCGGTCGCACTGCGACGTGTAGCATTTGATAGATTGGAACTGACAAAGACAAGGGAGACCTGAATGGCCATTTCTGGCTTTTTAGCAATCATCAACCAGTCATACCAAATCCCAAGTGTTGCACACATGGGATTACAAACTGCAAACTTTGGTTATTGAGTCAACAGCTCTACCATTGAGCTACGGGCTCGTTGTTTTGTCGATTGCGATCGGGAAGATGATGAAAGTGTGCGGCTCACCGATCTGCTTAAGGAACATGTATGTTCCGTTGTTCCCTGGATCTCGCATAAGAGCCCACGCAGGCGGTCGCATAACGACGTGTAGCATATAAAAAAGTGGAAACGACAAAGACAAAGGAAACCGGAATGGCCATTTTTGGCTCATTAGCTGTCATCAGCCAGTCATACCAAATCCCAAGTGTGGCACACCTGGGATTCGAACCCGCGACGTTTCATAATTGAGTCAAAAGCGCTCCCATTGACCCTCAGGCACGTTGTTTTGTCGGTTGCGATCGGATATTTGATGAGATTGTGCGGCTCACCGATCAGATTAAGGAACATGTATGTTCCATTGTGCCCTAGAGCTCACATAAGACCCCTCGCAGGCAATCCGATAGCGATGTATAGCATGTATATAAGTGGAACCGAAAAAGACAAGAAAGACCGGTATGGTTATTTCTGGCTTATAAGCCGTCATCAGCCAGTCATACCAATCCCAAGTGTGGCAAACCTGGGTTTCGTACCCGCGGCATTTGGTAATTGAGTCAAAAGCGCTCCCATTGACCCTCGGGCTCTTTGAGTTGTCGGTTGCGATTGGGAATATGATGAAAGTGTGTGCCTCACCGATCAGATTAAGGAAAAAGTATTTAACGTTTTAACCTAGAGCTCACATTAGCGCCCTCGCAAGCAGTCGCACAGCGACGTGTAGCATTTGATAGATTGGAACCGACAACGACAAGAGAGACCAGAATGGCCATTTCTGGCATATCAGCCATCATCAACCTGTCATACCAAATCCCAAGTGTGGCACACCTGGGATTAGAAACTGCTGCTTTGGTTATTGAGTCAAATTCTCTACCATTGAGCCACGGGCTCGTTGTTTTGTCGGTTTTCGATCTGGAATATGATGAAAAACTGCGGCTAACCGATCAGTTTAATGAACCTGTATATTGCGTTGTGCCCTGGATCTCATATAAGAGCCCTCGCATGCGGTCGCATAGCGACGTGAAGCATATGAAAGAGTGGAACCCACAAAGACAAGAAAGACCGGTATGGCCATTTTTTGGCTTATAAGCTGTCATCAGCCAGTCATACCAATCCCAAGTGTGGCACACCTGGGATTCGAACCCTTGACATTTGGTAATTGAGTCAAAAGCGCTCCCATTGACCCTCGGGCTCGTTGTTTTGTCGGTTGCGATCGGGAATATGATGAAAGTGTGCGGCTCAGCGATCTGCTTAAGGAACATGTATGTTCCGTTGATAGCTGGAGCTCACATTAGAGCCATCGCAGGCGGTCACATAGCGACGTGAAGCATCTGATAGAGTGGAACCGACAAAGACAAGAAAGACCGGTATGGCCATTTCTGGTATATAAGCCGTCATCAGCCAGTCATACCAATCCCAAGTGTGGCACACCTGGGATTCGAACCCTTGACATTTGGTAATTGAGTCAAAAGCGCTCCCATTGACCCTCGGGCTCGTTGTTTTGTCGGTTGCGATCGGGAATATGATGAACGTGTGCGGCTCACCGATCAGATTAAGGAACATGTATGTTCCTGTTCACTAGAGCTCACATAAGAGCCCTCGCAGGCAGTCCCACAGCCACCTGTAGCATTTGATAGATTGGAACCGACACAGACAAGGGAGATCGGAATGGCCATTTCTGGCTTATTAGCCATCATCAACCAGTCATACCAAATCCCAAGTGTGGCACACCTTGGATAAGAAACTGCGAACTTTGGTTATTGAGTCAAACGCTCTACCATTGAGCCACGGGCTCGTTGTTTTGTCGGTTTTAATCGGGAATATGATGAAAAAGTGCAGTGCACCGATCAGATTAAGGAACATGTATATTCCGTTGTGCTCTGGATCTCATATAATAGCCCTCGCATGCGGTCGCATAGCGACGTGTAGCATATAAAAAAGTGGAACCGACAAAGACAAAAGAGACCGGAATGGCCATTTCATGGCTTATTAGCCATCATCATCCAGTCATACCATATCCCAAGTGTGGCACACCTTGGATAAGAAACTGCGAACTTTGGTTATTGAGTCAGACGCTCTACCATTGAGCCACGGGCTCGTTGTTTTGTCGGTTTCAATCGGGAATATGATGAAAAAGTGCAGTGCACCGATCAGATTAAGGAACATGTATATTCCGTTGTGCTCTGGATCTCATATAATAGCCCTCGCATGCGGTCGCATAGCGACGTGTAGCATATGAAAGCGTAGAACAAACAAAGAAAAGGGAGACTGGAATGGCCATTTCTGGCTTAGTAGCCGTCATCAGCTAGTCATACCCAATCCCAAGTGTGGCACACCTGGAATTTGAAACTGCGAACTTTCATTTTTGAGTAAACGCTCTACCATTGAGCCACGGGCTCGTTGTTTTGTCGGTTTGGATCGGGAATATGATGAAAGTGTGCGGCTCAGCGATCTGATTAAGGAATATGTATGTTCCGTTGAGACCTGGAGCTCACATTAGAACCATCGCAGGCGGTCACATAGCGACGTGAAGCATATGATAGAGTGGAACCGACAAAGACAATAAAGACTGGTATGGCCATTTCTGGCTTATAAGCTGTCATCAGCCAGTCATACCAATCCCATGTGTGGCACACCTGGGATTCGAACCCGCGACATTTGTTAATTGAGTAAAAAGCACTCCCATTGACCCTCAGGCTCGTTGTTTTGTCGGTTGCGATCGGGAATATGATGAAAGTGTGCGGCTCATCGATCAGATTAAGGAACATCCATGCTCCGTTGAGCCCTAGAGCTCACATTGGAGCCCTCGCAGGTGGTCGCATAGCGACGTGCAGCATATAAAAATGCTGAACCGACAAAGACAAGGGAGACCGGAATGGCCATTTCTGGCTTATTAGCCATCATCAACCAGTCATACCAAATCCCAAGTGTGGCACACCTTGGATAAGAAACTGCGAACTTTGGTTATTGAGTCAAACGCTCTACCATTGAGCCACGGGCTCGTTGTTTTGTCGGTTTCTATCGGGAATATGATGAAAAAGTGCGGTGCACCGATCAGATTAAGGAACATGTTTATTCCGTTGTGCTCTGGATCTCATATAATAGCCCTCGCATGCGGTCGCATAGCGACGTGTAGCATATGAAAGCGTAGAACAAACAAAGAAAAGGAGACTGGAATGGCCATTTCTGGCTTAGTAGCCGTCATCAGCTAGTCATACCCAATCCCAAGTGTGGCACTCCTGGAATTAGAAACGGCGAACTTTGGTTTTTGAGTAAAACGCTCTACCATTGAGCCACGGGCTCGTTGTTTTGTCTGTTTCGATCGGGAATATGATGAAAGTGGGCGGCTCAGCGATCTGATTAAGGAACATGTATGTTCCGTTAAGACCTGGAGCTCACATTAGACCCATCGCAGGCGGTCACATAGCGACGTGAAGCATATGAGAGAGTGGAACCGACAAAAGACAAGAAAGACCGGTATGGCCATTTCTGGTATATAAGCCGTCATCAGCCAGTCATACCAATCCCAAGTGTGGCACACCTGGGATTCGAACCCTTGACATTTGGTAATTGAGACAAAAGCGCTCCCATTAACCCTGGGGCTCGTTGTTTTGTCGGTCGCGATCGGGAATATGATGAAAGTGTGCGGCTCACCGATCAGATTTAGGAACATGTATGTTCCGTTGTGCCCCGGATCTCACATAAGAGCCTTCGCAGGCGGTCGCATTGCGACGTGTAGCATATGAAAGAGTAGAACCGACAAAGACAAGGGAGAACGGAATGGCCATTTCTGGCTAAGAAGCCGTCATAAGCTAGTCATACCCAATCCCAAGTGTGGCACACCTGAGATATGAACCCGCGACCTTTGATTATTAAGTCAAACGCTCTACCATTGAGCAACGGGCTCGTTGTTTTGTCGGTGCGATCGGGAAGATGATAAAGGTGTGCCGCTCACCGATCTGCTTAAGGAACATGTATGTTCCGTTGTGCCCTAGATCTCACATAAGAGCCCTTGCAGGCGGTCGCATGGCGACGAGTAGCATATAAAAAAGTGGAACCGAAAAGACAAGGGAGACCGGAATGGCCATTTCTCGCTTATTAGCCATCATCAACCAGTCATACCAAATCCCAAGTGTGGCACACCTCGGATTAGAAACTGCGAACTTTCGTTATTGAGTCAAACGCTCTACCACTGAGCCACGGGCTCGTTGTTTTGTCGGTTTCGATCGGGAATATGATGAAAGTGTGCGGCTCAGCGATCTGATTAAGAAACATGTATGTACCGTTAAGACCTGGAGCTCACATTAGACCCATCGCAGGCGGTCACATAGCGACGTGAAGCATATGAGAGAGTGGAACCGAAAAAGACAAGAAAGACCGGTATGGCCATTTCTGGTATATAAGCCGTCATCAGCCAGTCATACCAATCCCAAGTGTGGCACACCTGGGATTCGAACCCTTGACATTTGGTAATTGAGACAAAAGCGCTCCCATTAACCCTGGGGCTCGTTGTTTTGTCGGTTGCGATCGGGAATATGATGAAAGTGTGCGGCTCATCGATCAGATTAAGGAACATCCATGCTCCGTTGAGCCCTAGAGCTCACATTGGAGCCCTCGCAGGTGGTCGCATAGCGACGTGCAGCATATAAAAATGCTGAACCGACAAAGACAAGGGAGACCGGAATGGCCATTTCTGGCTTATTAGCCATCATCAACCTGTCATACAAAATCCCAAGTGTGGCACACCTGGGATTAGAAACTGCGAACTTTGGTTATTGAGTCAAACGCTCTACCATTGAGCCACGGGCTCGTTGTTTTGTCGGTTTCAATCTGGAATATGATGAAAAAGTGCAGTGAACCGATCAGATTAAGGAACATGTATATTCCGTTGTGCTCTGGATCTCATATAATAGCCCTCGCATGCGGTCGCATAGCGACGTGTAGCATATGAAAGCGTAGAACCAACAAAGAAAAGGGAGACTGGAATGGCCAGTTCTAGCTTAGTAGCCGTCATCAGCTATTCATACCCAATCCCAAGTGTGGCACACCTGGAAAAAGAAACTGCGAACTTTCATTTTTGAGTAAAACGCTCTACCATTGAGCCACGGGCTCGTTGTATTGTCGGTTTCGATCGGGAATATGATGAAAGTGTGCGGCTCAGCGATCTGCTTAAGGAACATGCATGTTCCGTTAAGACCTGGAGCTCACATTAGACCCATCGCAGGCGGTCACATAGCGACGTGAAGCATATGAGAGAGTGGAACCGACAACGACAAGGNAAAGACCGGTATGGCCATTTCTGGCTTATAAGCCGTCATCAGCCAGTCATACCAATCCCAAGTGTGGCACACCTGGGAATCGAACCGGCGACATTTGGTAATTGAGTCAAAAGTGCTACCATTGACCCTCGGGCTCGTTGTTTTGTCGGTTGCGAACGGGAATATGATGAAAGTGTGTGGCTCACCGATCAGATTAAGGAACATGTATGTTCCGTTGTGCCCTAGAGCTCACATTAGAGCCCTCACAGGCAGTCGCACAGCGACGTGTAGCATTTGATAGATTGGAACCGACAAAGACAAGGGATACCGGAATGGCCATTTCTGGCTTATTAGCCATCATCAACCAGTCATACCAAATCCCAAGTGTGGCACAACTAGAATTACAAAACTGCGAACTTTGGTTGTTGAGTAAAACTCTCTACCATTGAGGCACGGGCTCGTTGTTTTGTCGGTTTGGATCGGGAATATGATGAAAGTGTGCGGCTCAACGATCTGATTAAGGAACATGTATGTTCCGTTGAGACCTGGAGCTCACATTAGAGCCATCGCAGGCGGTCACATAGCGACGTGAAGCATATGATAGAGTGGAACCGACAAAGACAATAAAGACTGGTATGGCCATTTCTGGCTTATAAGCTGTCATCAGCCAGTTATACCAATCCCATGTGTGGCACACCTGGGATTCGAACCCGCGACATTGTTGAATTGAGTAAAAGCACTCCCATTGACCCTCAGGCTCGTTGTTTTGTCGGTTGCGATCGGGAATATGATGAAAGTGTGCGGCTCACCGATCAGATTAAGGAACGTCCATGCTCCGTTGAGCCCTAGAGCTCACATTGGAGCCCTCGCAGGTGGTCGCATAGCGACGTGCAGCATATAAAAATGCTGAACCGACAAAGACAAGGGGAGACCGGAATGGCCATTTCTGGCTTATTAGACATCATCAACCAGTCATACCAAATCCCAGGGTGTGGCGCACCTTGGATAAGAAACTGCGAACTTTGGTTATTGAGTCAAACGCTCTACCATTGAGCCACGGGCTCGTTGTTTTGTCGGTTTCTATCGGGAATATGATGAAAAAGTGCGGTGCACCGATCAGATTAAGGAACATGTTTATTCCGTTGTGCTCTGGATCTCATATAATAGCCCTCGCATGCGGGTCGCATAGCGACGTGGCCAGCATATGAAAGCGTAGAACAAACAAAGAAAAGGGAGACTGGAATGGCCATTTCTGGCTTAGTAGCCGTCATCAGCTAGTCATACCCAATCCCAAAGTGTGGCACTCCTGGAATTAGAAACTGCGAACTTTGGTTTTGAGTAAAACGCTCTACCATTGAGCCACGGAGATCGTTGTTTTCGTCGGTTTCGATCGGGAATATGATGAAAGTGGGCGGCTCAGCGATCTGATTAAGGAACATGTATGTTCCGTTAAGACCTGTAGCTCACATTAGACCCATCGAGCGGTCACATAGCGACGTGAAGCATATGAGAAGTGGAACCCGACAAAGACAAGAAAGACCGGTATGGCCATTTCTGGTATATAAGCCGTCATCAACCGAAGTCATACCAATCCCAAAGTGTGGCACACCTGGGATTCGAACCCTGACATTTGGTAATTGAGACAAAAAGCGCTCCCATTAACCCTGAGGGCTCGTTGTTTTGTCGGTTGCGATCAGGAATATGATGAAAGTGTGCGGCGCACCGATCAGATTTAGGAACATGTATGTTCCGTTGTGCCCCGGATCTCACATAAGAGCCTTCGCAGGCGGTCGCATTACGACGTGTAGCATATGAAAGAGTAGAACCGACAAAGACAAGGAGAACGGAATGGCCATTTCTGGCTAGAAGCCGTCATAAGCTAGTCATACCCAATCCCAAGTGTGGCACACGGAGATATGAACCCGCGACCTTTGATTATTAAGTCAAACGCTCTACCATTGAGCCACGGGCTCGTTGTTTTGTCCGGTGCGATCGGGAAGATGATAAAGGTGTGCCGCTCACCGATCTGCTTAAGGAACATGTATGTTCCGTTGTGCCCTAGATCTCACATAAGAGCCCTTGCAGGCGGTCGCATGGCGACGAGTAGCATATAAAAAAGTGGAACCGAAAAAGAAAGGGAGACCGGAATGGCCATTTCTCGCTTATTAGCCATCATCAACCAGTCATACCAAATCCCAAGTGTGGCACACCTCGGATTAGAAACTGCGAACTTTCGTTATTGAGTCAAACGCTCTACCACTGAGCCACGGGCTCGTTGTTTTGTCGGTTTCGATCGGGAATATGATGAAAGTGTGTGGCTCAGCGATCAGTTTAAGGAACATGTATGTTCCGTTGAGACATGGAGCTCACATTAGAGCCATCGCATGCGGTCACATAGCGACGTGAAGCATTTGATAGAGTGGAACCGACAAAGTCAAAGAAAGACCGGTATGGCCATTTTTCTGGCTTATAAGCCGTCATCAGCCAGTCATACCAATCCTAAGTGTGGCACACCTGAGGGATTCCAACCCCGACATTTGGTTATTGAGTCAAATGTCTCTACCATTGAGCCATCGGGCTCGTTGTCTTTTGGTTGCGATCGGAATATGATGACAAAGTGCGGCTCACCGATCAGATTAAGGAACATGTATATTCCGTTGTGCCCTGGATCTCATATAAGAGCCCTCGCATGCTGTCGCTTGGCGACGTGTAGCATATAAAAAAGTGGAACCGACAAAGACAAGGGAGACCGGAATGGTCATTTCTGGCTTATTAGCCATCATCAACCAGTCATACCAAATCCAAAGTGTGGCACACCTGGGATTAGAAACTGCGAACTTTGGTTATTGAGTCAAACGCTCTACCATTGAGCCATGGGCTCGTTGTTTTTTTGGTTGCGATCGGGAATATGATAAAAGTGTGCGGCTCACCGATCTGCTTAAGGAACATGTATATCCGTTGTGCCCCGTATCTCATATAAGAGCCCTTGCAGGCAGTCACACAGCGACGTGTAGCATTTAATAGATTGTAACCGACAAAGACAAGGGAGACCGGAATGGCCATTTCTGGCTTAGTAGCCGTCATCAGCCAATCATACCCAATCCCATGTGTGGCAAACCTGGGATTCGAACTCGCGACCTTTGATTATTGAGTCAAACGCACTACCATTGAGCAACGGGCTCGTTGTTTTGTCGGTTGCAACCGGGTAGATGATGAAAGTGTTCGGCTCACCGATCAGATTAAGGAAAATGTATGTTCCGTTGTGCCCCGGATATCACATAAGAGCCCTTGCAGGCGGTCGCATGGCGACGAGTAGCATGTAAAAAAGTGAACCGACAAAGACAAGGGAGACCGTAATGGCCATGTCTCGCTTATTAACCATCATCAACCAGTCATACCAAATCACAAGTGTGGCAAACCTTGAATTCGAACCCGCGAGATTTGGTTATTGAGTCAAACGTTCCCATTGACCCTAGGGCTTGTTGTTTTGTCGGATGCGATCGGGAATATGATGAAAGTGTGCGGCTCACCGATCAGATTTAGGAACATGTACGTTCCGTTGTGCCTAGGGCCCAGATAGAGCTCGCAGGCAGTCGCACAGCGACGTGTAGCATTTTATAGATTGGAACCGACAAAGACAAGGGAGAACGGAATGGCCATTTCTGGCTAAGAAGCCGTCATCAGCTAGTCATACCAAATCCCAAGTGTGGCACACCTGGGATTAGAACCCGCGACCTTTGATTATTGAGTCAATCGCTCTACCATTTAGCAACGGGCTCGTTGTTTTGTCGGTGCGATCGGGAAGATGATAAAGGTGTGCCGCTCACCAATCTGCTTAAGGAACATGTATGTTCCGTTGTGCCCTAGATCTCACATAAGAGCCCTTGCAGGCGGTCGCATGGCGACGAGTAGCATATAAAAATGTGGAACCGAAAAAGACAAGGGAGACCGGAATGGCCATTTCTCACTTATTAGCCATCATCAACCAGTCATACCATCCTAAGTGTGGCACACCTCGGATTAGAAACTGCGAACTTTGGTTATTAAGGTCAAACGCTCTACCATTGAGGCACGGGCTCGTTTTTTTGTCGGTTTGGATCGGGAATATGATGAAAGTGTGCGGCTCAGCGATCAGTTTAAGGAACATGTATGTTCCGTTGAGACATGGACTCACATTAGAGCCATCGCATGCGGTACAAGCGACGGAAGCCGATAGAGTGGAACCGACAAAGTCAAAACGACCGGTATGGCTATTTCTGGCTTATGCGCCGTCATCAGCCAGTCATACCAATCCCGAAGTGCGGCACACCTGGGATTCCAACCCCGACATTTGGTTATTGGAGACAAACGCATCTACCATTGAGCCATGGGCTCGTTGTATTCTTGGTTGCAATCGGGAATATGATGGAAGTGTGTGGCTCACCTATCTGCCTAAAGAACATGTATATTCCGTTGTGCCCTGGAGCTTAATTTAGAGCCCTCAAAGGCGGTCAACTAGTGACCTGTAGCCGAGTGGACGAAGTGAAAATGACAAGAACAAATTTGACTGGAATTTTTTTTTAACCATTTTTGCTATCATCAGCCAGTCATACCCAATCCCTATTGTGGAGCATCAAAGATTCAAACTCACGACGTTTGTTTATTAAATCTTATTCTCTACCATTGAGCCACGGGCCAATTCTTTCGTTGGTGGCGATTGCGAATGTAATAAGTGTGCGGCTTACCGATCTCCTTCAGGAATATTTGCATTGTTAATAAATAAATTAATTAATTATTAATTTATGAATTAATAAATTCAAATGGCCTTCAATTGAGCCACGGGCCTGTTGTTTTGTTGGATACGATCGGGAATATGATGAAAGTGTGCGGTTCACCGACCTGCTTTTAGGAACATGTATGCTCCGTTGTGCCCTATAGTTCACTTTAGAGCCCTCGCAGGCGGCGTCACCTAGCGATCTGTAGCATATATTGAAAAATCGGAACCAACAAAGAAAAGGGAGACCGGAATAGCCCTTTCAGGTATTGCAGCCGTCATCAGCAAGTCATACCCAATCCCTAGTCTTGATCAGCTTGGACTCGAACCTGCAGCGTTTGATAATTGAATCGAATGCTCTTCCATGGAGTCACGGGCCCGTTGTTTTGTTCGTTGCGATCGGGAATATGATTATAGTGTGTGGCTCACCGATCTGCTTAACAAACATGTTTGTTTCGTTGTGCCCTGGATCTAACTTTAGAGCCCTCACAGGCGGTCGCCTAGCGACCTGTATCATATGTTGAAAAAGTGGAACAAAAAAGACAAGTGAGACACAAATGCTCATTTACGGCATATGAGCTGTCATGAGCCTGTCATACCCAAAACCTATTGAGGCCCAGCTAGGATTCGAACCAACTACGTTTGGTAATTTATTCGAATGCTCAACCATTGAGCCATGGGCCTGTTCTTTGGTTGGTAACGATCGGAAATATGATGATAGAGATTGTCTCACCGATCAGCTTATATAACTAGTTTGTTTTGCTATGCATTGGAGCTTACTTAAGAGCACTCGCAGGTGGTCGACTAGCGACCTGTGCCATATGTTAAAAAGGTGGAACCGAAAAAGACAAGGGAGACCAGAATGGCCTTTTCAGGCATTTGAAGCCATCATCAGCAAGTCATTCCCAATAACTATAATGGACCAGCTATGATTTGAACCAGCTAAGATTTGTTATTGAGTCAAATAACTCTACCATTGAGCACCGGGCCCTGTTTAATTTGTTGATTGCAATCGGTTACATGATAAAACGTTTGCGGCTCACCGATCTGCCTAAAGAACATGTAAATTCCGTTGCGCCCTGGAGCTCAATTAAGAGCCCTCGCAGGCGGTCACCTGGTGACCTGTAGCCTAGGGGACGAAGTGAAACCGACAAGAACTACGGAACTGGAATGTCTATTTAGTCATTTTAGCTATCATCAGCCAGTCATTCCCAATCCCTATTTTGGACCATCAAGGATTCAAACTCCGACGTTTGTTTATTGAATCGAATGCTCTACCATTGAGCCACGGGCCAATTCTTTCGTTGGTTGCGATCGCAAATATGATAAGTGTGCGGCTCACCGATCTGCTTAAGGAACATTTAAATTCTTAATTAATTAATTAATGTATTAATTAATAAATAATGAATGTATTAATTAATAAAGTCAAACAGCCTTCAATTGAGCCACGGGCCCGTTGTTTTGTCGGTTGCGATCAGGAATATGATGATAGTGTGCGGCTCATCGATCTGCTTTAAGAACATGTTTGTTCCATTGTGCCATGGAGCTCACTTTAGAGCTTTCGCAGGCAGTCGCATAGCGATGTGAGGATATGTTGACAAAGAAGAACCGACAAAGACAAGGGAGACCGGAATGGCCCTTTTATGTATTAAAGCCGTCATCAGCAAGTCATACCCAATCCGTAGTGCATATCAGCTTGGACTAGAACCCGAAGCGTTTGGTAATTAAATCGAATGCTCTACCATTGAGTCACGGGCCCGTTGTTTTGTTCGTTGCGATCGGGAATATGATGATAGTGTGTGGTTCACCGATCTGCTTAAGGAACATGTTTGTTTCGCTGTGCACTGGAGCTCGAGTTAGAGCCCTTGCAGGTGGTTTCCTAACGACCTGTAGCACATGTTGACAAGTGGAAACGAGAAAGACAAGGGAGACCGGAATGGCCTTTCGGAATTTAAGCCGTCATCAGCAAGTTATACCCTATACCTTGTCTGAACCAACAATGATTCGAATCCGTACGCTACGTAATTAAGTCAATCAGACTTCAATTCAGCCATGGGCCCGTGGGTTTGTCGGTTACGATCGCAAATATCATAACAGTATGCGGCTAACCGATCTCCCTTAGGAACATGTATGTTCCGTTGTGCCATGGTGCTCACTTTAGAGCACTCGCAGGCACTTGCATAGCGACGTGAATCATATATTGACAAAATGGAACTGACAAAGGCAAAGGAGACCGGAATGGCCATTTCAGGCATATAAGACATCATCAGCTTAACATACTTAATCCCATGTGTGGACAACCTGGGATTCAAACCCGGAACCATTTTTGCCGTAGTCGAAAGGTCAACCCAAAGAGCACCGGCCCGTTGTTTTGTTAGTTACGATCTGAAATATGATGATAGTGTGCGGCTCGCCGATCTGCCGCCAAACCGAACCCTAGGTGCAATGGCTCCCAAAATCTCGAAAACGTAAACTTTTGGGCAGAAGTCCAGCGCACTATCTGCTGCGTGACATGCGCGTTGTCTTGCAGGTTTCGATCGGGATTATTAACAAAGTTATTTGGGCAATCAGCAATCGGCTACAGGACAAACACTTCCCGTAGTTCCTTTGGGGTTAACTGTCGAGCCCGACCAGCAGACACAGAGAAGCTAGGAATTAAGGTAGAATAATATGACCTTAAATGACAAGGGACACTGGAATGGCCCTTTCTGCCATACAAGCAGTCATTAGCCAGCCATACACAACCCCAGGCGCATCGGCGCCCGAGGCTTAAACACGTGAACTTTTGGGCAGAATTCAAACGCTCTATCCACTGCGCCATGAGCTTGTTGTATTGCCAGTATCAATGTGAAATATTAACAATGGTATTCGAACACTCACAAATCGGCTACAGGACTCACTGGACCCGTTGTGCCTTTGGGTAAACTCTCGAGCCCCCGCTGCAGCCCCATAGCAGCTAGGGATTTAGGCAGAATGATATAACCGACAAATACAAGGGAGACTGTTATAGCCATTTCTTGCTTATAAGCCGTCATCAGCAAGCCATATCAAAACCCAGGTTAAGCGGTGCCGAAGCCTTCAACACGCGACATGTTGGGCAGAAGTCCAACGCTCTATCCACTGCGCCACGAGCTCATTGTCTTGTCGGTATCAATCGGTAATATTAACAATGGTAGTTGAACACTAAAAAATCGGTTTTAGGACTCACTCGACCCGTTGTACCTTGGGTTTTACTCTCGAGCCCCGCGAGCAACTACAGAGCAGCTAATGATATAGACAGAATGATATTACAAAAAAAATACAAGGCAGACTGAAATTGCCATTTCCGGCCTAATAGCCGTCATTAGACAGCCCTACCCAATCCATAGTATGGACCAGCTAGTATTTGAAAACATGATCTTTTGTTATTGTGTCGAAAGGTCAACCATTGAGTACCAGCCAGAGTTTTTATCGGTTGTAATCGGGAATATTATGAAAGTGCGTGACTGTAATATTTTCTAATCAACAAATATGTTAGGATGTGCCCTGGAAATCACTATAGAGCCCTTGCTGTTTAGGATATGTTGACAAGGTGCATACGACAAAGAAACGGGACACATATATGGACATTTCTTGCTAAATAGCCATTATCAGCCATTAATAACCAATCCGAAGTTACGAGCACTTGGGATTCGAATCCGCGACCATTATTAATTAAGTAAAACGCATTTTAATTAACCACGGGTCCGTTGATTTGTCAGTTGCGATCGGGTATATGATGAAAGTGTGTGGCTCACAGATATGCATAAGAAACATGTTTATTCCGTTATGCCCTGAAGATTTCTTTAGAGCCCTTACAAGCTGTCGCATAGAGGTGTAGTATATATTGAGAAAATTGAACTGTCAAAGACAAACGTAGACTAGAATTACCATTATTAGCTTCCTAGCAGTCATTAGCCAGTTAATACAAATACCAAGTATGGAACACCTGGAATTTGAACCCCCAACAAATTTTTATTTAGTCGAATGTTCTACCATTGAGCCACGGGGCCGTTGTTTTGTTTTTATCGATCGGGAATATGATTATAGTTTACGGCACACCGATCTGCTTTAGGAACATGTATGTTTCATTGTGCTCTGGAGCCCTCGCAGTCGGTCGCATGGTGACGTGAAGATATATTGACAATCAACTCTGATTATCAAGGATAATATTTTTCTATACACCATTTCCATTACCATGATATACTCTGCTAAATGGTGATTGTGAGAGTGTACTCGATGCACTGGTGTAGGTAGTGTTCGCTGATGTAGCTTAGCCTACGGTTTTTTACCGGAGGTTGTCGTGGAGGCGCATGTGTCCTAATAGGCCCATGCGGTGTGTAAATGTGCGGGAGCAGTGAGGGCAGTAATAGCGGGCGCGACGACTGTATGTCGAAGCCCCAGGCACTAATTCACCAGCCTCCGTGCGATGGGTTCGCAGGTGACCGACCAGGCCGATGCGTTAGTTAAAGTTGCGGTCACAGTGTGGGCAGGAGAAATTGGTAAAGGCTGGGAGGATGTCATTCATGGTAGTGGGGGTGAAAGGGACGCTGAGAATGGCAGGAGTGGAGGGTGTGCATGGTGTATCCGTGTTGTCGGCATTGTGGTGAATTCCGCTGTCATGGATGCGCATGTGACCGAATAGGCCCATGCGATGAGTGAATGCGCGAGGACAGTGAGGGCAGTGGAGGCGTCGATCTCTGCTGTGTGATGGTACTCCAGACACTGGCTCACCGGTCTCTGTACGATGAATTCGCAAGTAACCGACCAGGCCGATGCGTGAGTAGAATGTGCGGTCGCATTTAGTACAGCTTAGGAGAGATTCCCCATCGCTGATTGTGGTGGTGGTAGTGGTAGTGAAGGCGGTGGTGGGGGCAACAGGCGATGAGTAGATAAATGTGGTCTCTGTGATGGTGGAAGTAATGGAATTGATGCCAGGAGTGAGGGTGGGGGAGTTAGAAGGAGGGTTGGCAGAATTTGACGTAGAAATTGGAATTGTCGGATTGTTGCTGCATTGCGTCCGAAGATGTCCAACTAGGCCGATTCGCGCGCGGAAGATGCGTTGACAGCGCGGACACGTTGGCAGGGCCTGGGCCTTGGCGGTGTTGGTCTCGGGCGCTGGTGACTTTCGTGCCACTCTTTTAGCCTTGGCGGCAGCGATCCGGTTGGCCTCAAAGATTGCTGACCCAGTCTTCACTGATCTTCTCCATGCCTGTCTATCCTGGGCGAGGTCCTCCAGATCGCCCAGTTGATTTGCAGTTGCTTTGAGATTTCTTCAAAGTGTCCTGTAGCGTCGTTTTTGACCTCCTGCCTGCGAGAACCAATAGCGACATCACCGTAGAAAAGCGTCGTTTGGGTAGTCGCTCGTCGTCCATTCTTACCAGGTAGCCGCTCCATCGCAGTTGCACTTGCCTCAGCATGGCATGGATGCGGAGGATTCCGGTCCGCTCCATGACTTCCGTGTCCGGGATCCTGTGTTGCCATCTCAGCTTCAGTATTGTGCGGAGGCAGCTGAGATGAAATTGATTCAGCTTCCTGGCTTGGTTCGAGTAGACGGTCCAGGTTTTCGCTCCGTAAAGGAGTGTCGACAAGACGACGGCCTTGTACATCTTCAGTTTGGTGTTCAGGTGAATACCGTGGCGATTCCATACGGAGGACTGCAGCCGGCCGAAAGCCTGACAAGCTTTGGAGATCCGTTGGGCAACCTCGTCATCGATTCTCGTGTTGCGCGACATCGTGCTTCCTAGATAAGCGAAGGTTTCCACGTTTTTGAGTTGAGCACCGTTGACATTGATTCGAGAAGCATTGTATTCCGCGCTGGGTGGCGGCTGGTGCATGACAACCGTTTTGGCTGTACTTATTGTAAATCCGAAATCGTCGCAGCCTTCGGCAAAGAGGTTTATGCTCCTTTGCATGTCCTCCTCCGTCTCGGTGTTAAGGGCGCAATAACAATTACTCTGACCATACAGTATAAGCTTCGGCTTGAAACCATTTGTACACACAAACCCAACTGTTAACTGCAAAACATAAATTATCACAGTTAACTCTAACCATCAAGGATAAGCTTCGTCTGGTCATCATTTCTTCGAAAAAACGTAACTCTTTACTCTAATACCTTACATATCACAATTAACTCTGACCATCAAGGATAAGCTTCTTCTTTAACCATTTCTAGACACAAACCCAACCATTACATGCAGTACTAAAGCACATTAACTCTGACCATCACGGATAAGCTTCTTCTGTACACCATTTCTACCCACAAACCCTTCTTTTTACTGTAATACCTTACTTTGCATAACAAACTCTGTTTATCAAGTATTGTCTTCTTCTGGACACCATTTCCACACACAAACGCAATTATTCACTGCAATAATTTACTTATCACAATCAACTCTGACCATCAAGGATAAGCTTCTTCTGAACACTTTTTCAACACACAAACACAAATTTTTTTCTGCAATACCTAATTTATCACAATTATTTTAGACCATCAAGGATAAGCATCTTCTGGACACCATTTATCACACACAAACCCAACTATTTACTTTAATACCTTACATATCACAATCAACTCTAGCCATCATGGATAAGCTTCTTCTGTGAACCTTTTATTAACAAAACCCAACTATTTACTGTTATACCTTACTTATCACAATCAACTCTGTCCATCAAGGATAAGCTTCTTCTGTACATCATTTCTTCGCAAAAACCCGATTATTTTTTTTAATACCTTACTTATTACAATCAACTCTGTCCATCAAGTGTGAGCTTCCTCTGGAAACCATTTTTACACACAAACTAAGCTATTTAATTTAATACCTTTTTTATCACAATCGACTCTGACCATCAAGGATAAGCTTCTTCTGGACACCTCTTCTACCCTTAAATTCATTTATTTATTGTTATACCTAACTTATCACGATCAAATCTGACCAACAAGGATAAGCCTCTTTTGTACACCATTACTTCGCAAAAACCCAATTATTTACTTCAATACCTTACTTATTACAATCAACACTGACCATCAAGGATAACCAACTTCTGGACACCATTTTAATATACAAACTCAACTATTTACTGTAATAACTTACCTATCACAATGAACATTGACCACCAAGGATAAGCTTCTTCTG
>WEDG01007745.1:0-17456 GCA_017591395.1 Schistocephalus solidus | reverse complement strand
TGGGTTTGTGTGTAGAAAATGGTCACCAGAAGGATCTCATCCAACATGAGTCAGATTTGATGGTGGTAAGTAAGCTATTGCGGTGAATAGGTGGGTTTGTGTGTAGAATTGGTCACCAGAAGGATCTCATCCAACAGAGTCAGAATTGATGGTGGTAAAGTAAGCTATTGCGGTGAATAGGTGGGTTTGTGTGTAGAAAATGGTCACCAGAAGGATCTCATCCAACAGAGTCAGAATTGATGGTGGTAAGTAAGCTATTGCGGTGAATAGGTGGGTTTGTGTGTAGAAATGGTCACCAGAAGGATCTCATCCAACAGAGTCAGAATTGATGGTGGTAAGTAAGCTATTGCGGTGAATAGGTGGGTTTGTGTGTAGAAATGGTCACCAGAAGGATCTCATCCAACAGAGTCAGAATTGATGGTGGTAAAGTAAGCTATTGCGGTGAATAGGTGGGTTTTGTGTAGAAATGGTCACCAGAAGGATCTCATCCAAACAGAGTCAGAATTGATGGTGGTAAGTAAGCTATTGCGGTGAATAGGTGGGTTTGTGTGTAGAAATGGTCACCAGAAGGATCTCATCCAACAGAGTCAGAATTGATGGTGGTAAGTAAGCTATTGCGGTGAATAGGTGGGTTTGTGTGTAGAAATGGTCACCAGAAGGATCTCATCCAACAGAGTCAGAATTGATGGTGGTAAGTAAGCTATTGCGGTGAATAGGTGGGTTTGTGTGTAGAAATGGTCACCAGAAGGATCTCATCCAACAGAGTCAGAATTGATGGTGGTAAGTAAGCTATTGCGGTGAATAGGTGGGTTTGTGTGTAGAAATGGTCACCAGAAGGATCTCATCCAACAGAGTCAGAATTGATGGTGGTAAGTAAGCTATTGCGGTGAATAGGATGGGTTTGTGTGTAGAGATGGACACCAGAAGGATCTCATCCAAACAGAGTCAGAATTGATGGTGGTAAGTAAGCTATTGCGGTGAATAGGTGGGTTTGTGCGTAGAGATGGTCACCAGAAGGATCTCATCCAACAGTAGTCAGAATTGATGGTGGTAAGTAAGCTATTGCGGTGAATAGGATGGGTTTGTGTGTATAGATGAACACCAGAAGGATCTCATCAAACAGAGTCAGAATTGATGGTGGTAAGTAAAGCTATTGCGGTGAATAGGTGGGTTTGTGTGTAGAAATGGTCACCAGAAGGATCTCATCCAACAGAGTCAGAATTGATGGTGGTAAGTAAGCTATTGCGGTGAATAGGTTGGGTTTGTGTGTAGAAAATGGTCACCAGAAGGATCTCATCCAACATAGTCAGAATTGATGGTGGTAAGTAAGCTATTGCGGTGAATAGGTAGGTTTGTGTGTAGAAATGGTCACCAGAAGGATCTCATCCAACATAGTCAGAATTGATGGTGGTAAGTAAGCTATTGCGGTGAATAGGTGGGTTTGTGTGTAGAAATGGTCACCAGAAGGATCTCATCCAACATGAGTCAGAATTGATGGTGGTAAGTAAGCTATTGCGGTGAATAGGTATGTTTGTGTGTAGAAACGGTCACCAGAAGGATCTCATCAAACAGAGTTAGAATTGATGGTGGTAAGTAAGCTATTGCGGTGAATAGGTGGGTTTGTGTGTAGAAATGGTCACCAGAAGGATCTCATCCAACAGAGTCAGAATTGATGGTGGTAAGTAAGCTATTGCGGTGAATAGGTGGGTTTGTGTGTAGAAATGGTCACCAGAAGGATCTCATCCAACATAGTCAGAATTGATGGTGGTAAGTAAGCTATTGCGGTGAATAGGTGGGTTTGTGTGTAGAAATGGTCACCAGAAGGATCTCATCCAAGAAGTCAGAATTGATGGTGGTAAGTAAGCTATTGCGGTGAATAGGTGGGTTTGTGTGTAGAAATGGTCACCAGAAGGATCTCATCCAACATAGTCAGAATTGATGGTGGTAAGTAAGCTATTGCAAAGAATAGGTGGGTTTGTGTGTAGAGATGGTCACCAGAAGGATCTCATCCAACAGAGTTAGAATTGATGGTGGTAAGTAAGCTATTGCGGTGAATAGGTGGGTTTGTGTGTAGAAATGGTCACCAGAAGGATCTCATCCAACAGAGTCAGAATTGATGGTGGTAAGTAAGCTATTGCGGTGAAATAGGTTGGTTTGTGTGTAGAAATGGTCACCAGAAGGATCTCATCCAACATAGTCAGAATTGATGGTGGTAAGTAAGCTATTTGCGGTGAATAGGTTGGTATGTGTGTACAAATGGTAACCAGAAGTATATCATCCAACATAGTCATAATTGATGGTGGTAAGTAAGCTATTGCGGTGAATAGGTGGGTTCGTGTGTAGAAATGGTCACCAGAAGGATCTCATCCAACAGAGTCAGAATTGATGGTGGTAAGCTAAGTTATTGTGGTGAATAGGTGGGTTTTTGTGTAGAAATGGTCACCAGAAGGATCTTATCCAACATAGTCAGAATTGATGGTGGTAAGTAAGCTATTGCGGTGAAAAGGTGGGTTTGTGTGTAGAAATGGTCACCAGAAGGATCTCATCCAACAGAGTCATAATTGATGGTGGTAAGTAAGCTATTGCGGTGAATAGGTAAGTTTGTGTGTAGAAACGGTCAACAGAAGGATCTCATCAAACAGAGTTAGAATTGATGGTGGTAAGTAAGCTATTGCGGTGAATAGGTGAGTTAGTGTGTAGAAAATGGTCACCAGAAGGATCTCATCCAACATAGTCAGAATTGATAGTGTTAAGTAAGCTATTGCAAAGAATAGGTGGGTTTGTGTGTAGAAATGGTCACCAGAAGAATCTCATCCAACAGAGTCAGAATTGATGGTGGTAAGTAAGCTATTGCGGTGAATAGGTGGGTTTTGTGTGTAGAAATGGTCACCAGAAGGATCTCATCCAACAGAGTCAGAATTGATGGTGGTAAGTAAGCTTTTGCGGTGAATAGGTGGGTTTGTGTGTAGAAATGGTCACCAGAAGGATCTCATCCAACTTAGTCAGAATTGATGGTGGTAAGTAAGCTATTGCGGTGAAAAGGTAAGTTTGTGTGTAGAAATGGTCACCAGAAGGATCTCATCAAACAGAGTTAGAATTGATGGTGGTAAGTAAGCTATTGCGGTGAATAGGTGGGTTTGTGTGTAGAATTGGTCACCAGAAGGATCTCATCCAACAGCGTCAGAAATTGATGTTGGTAAGTAAGCTATTGCGTTGAATAGGTGGGTTTTGTGTAGAAATGGTCACCAGAAGGATCTCATCCAACATAGTCAGAATTGATGGTGGTAAGTAAGCTATTGCGGTGAATAGGTTGGTTTGTGTGTAGAAATGGTCACCAGAAGGATCTCATCCAACAGAGTCAGAATTGATGGTGGTAAGAAAGCTTTTGCCGTGAATAGGTGGGCTTGTGTGTAGAAATGGTAACCAGAAGGATCACATCCATCATAGTCAGAATTGATGGTGGTAAGTAAGCAATTGCAAAGAAAAAGTGGGTTTGTGTGTAGAGATGGTCACCAGAATGATCTCATCAAACAGAGTTAGAATTGATGGTGGTAAGTAAGCTATTGCGGTGAATAGGTGGGTTTGTGTGTAGAATTGGTCACCAGAAGGATCTCATCCAACAGCGTCATAATTGATGGTGGTAAGTAAGCTATTGCGGTGAATAGGTGGGTTTTGTGTAGAAATGGTCACCAGAAGGATCTCATCCAACATAGTCAGAATTGATGGTGGTAAGTAAGCTATTGCAGCGAATAGGTGGGTTTGTGTGTAGAAATGGTCACCAGAAAGATCTCATCCAACAGAGTCAGAATTGATGGTGGTTAGTAAGCTATTGCGGTGAATAGGTGGGTTTGTGTGTAGAAATGGACAACAAGAAGGATCTCATCCAACATAGTCAGAATTGATGGTGGTAAGTAAGCTATTGCAAAGAAAATAGGTGGGTTTGTGTGTAGAGATGGTCACCAGAAAGATCTCATCCAGCAGAGTTAGAATTGATGGTGGTTAGTAAGCTATTGCGGTGAATAGGTGGGTTTATGTGTAGAAATGGTCACCAGAAGGATCTCATCCAACAAAGTCAGAATTGATGCCGGTAAGTAAGCTATTGCGGTGAATAGGTGGGTTTGTGTGTAGAAATGGTCACCAGAAGGATCTCATCCAACAGAGTCAGAATTGATGGTGGTAAGTAAGCTATTGCAAAGAATAGGTGGGTTTGTGTGTAGAAATGGTCACCAGAAGGATCTCATCCAACAGAGTTAGAATTGATGGTGGTTAGTAAGCTATTGCGGTGAATAGGTGGGTTTGTGTGTAGAAATGATAACAAGAAGGATCTCATCCAACATAGTCAGAATTGATGGTGGTAAGTTAGCTATTGCGGTAAATAGGTGGGTTTGTGTGTAGAAACGGTCACCAGAAGGATCTCATCAAACAGAGTCATAATTGATGGTGGTAAGTAAGCTATTGCGGTGAATAGGTGGGTTTGTGTGTAGAAATGGTCACCAGAAGGATCTCATCCAACATAGTCAGAATTGATGGTGGTAAGTAAGCTATTGCGGTGAATAGGTGGGTTTGTGTGTACAAATGGTCACCAGAAGGATCTCATCCAACATAGTCATAATTGATGGTGGTAAGTAAGCTATTGCGGTGAATAGGTAAGTTTGTGTTTAGAAATGGTCACCAGAAGGATCTCATCCAACATAGTCAGAATTGATGGTGGTAAGTAAGCTATTGCGGTGAATAGGTAGGGTTTGTGTGTAGAAATGGTCACCAGAAGGATCTCATCCAACAGAGTCATAATTGATGGTGGTAAGTAAGCTATTGCGGTGAATAGGTTGGTTTGTTGTGTAGAAATGGTCACCAGAAGGATCTCATCCAACAAAGTCAGAATTGATGGTGGTAAGTAAGCTATTGCGGTGAATAGGTTGGTTTGTGTGTACAAATGGTAACCAGAAGTATCTTATCCAACATAGTCATAATTGATGGTGGTAAGTAAGCTATTGCGGTGAATAGGTAAGTTTGTGTGTAGAAATGGTAACCAGAAGATCTCATCCAACATAGTCAGAATTGATGGTGGTAAGTAAGCTATTGCAAAGAATAGGTGGGTTTGTGACTAGAGATGGTCACCAGAAGGATCTCATCCAACAGAAACAGAATTGATGGTGGTGTTTAAGCTATTGCGGTGAATAGGTGGGTTTGTGTGTTGAAATGGACACCAGAGGCATCTCATCCAACAGAGTCAGAATTGATGGTGGTAAGAAAGCTTTTGCCGTGAATAGGTAGGCTTGTGTGTAGAAATGGTAACCAGAAGGATCTCATCCAACATAGTCAGAATTATGGTGGTAAGTAAGCTATTGCGGTGAATAGGATGGTTTTTGTGTAAAGATGAACACGAGAAGGATCTCATCCAATAGAGTCAGAATTGATGGTGGTAAGTAAGCTATTGCGGTGAATAGGTGGGTTTGTGTGTAGAAATGGTCACCAGAAGGATCTCATCCAACATAGTCAGAATTGATGGTGGTAAGTAAGCTATTGCAATGAATAGGTGGGTTTGTGTGTAGCGATGGTCACCAGAAGGATCTCATCCAACAGAGTCAGAATTGATGGTGGTAAGTACGCTATTGCGGTGAATAGGTGGGTTTGTGTGTAGAAATGGTCACCAGAAGGATCTCATCCAACATAGTCAGAATTTATGGTGGTAAGTAAGCTATTGCGGTGAATAGGTAGGGTTTGTTTTTAGAAATGGTAACGAGAAGGGATCTCATCCAACATAGTCAGAATTGATGGTGGTAAGTAAGCTATTGCGGTGAATAGGTGGGTTTGTGTGTAGCGATGGTCACCAGAAGGATCTCATCCAACAGAGTCAGAATTGATGGTGGTAAGTAAGCTATTGCGGGGAATAGGTGGGTTTGTTTGTAGAAATGGTCACCAGAAGGATCTCATCCAACAGAGTCAGAATTGATGTTGGTAAGTAAGCTATTGCGGTGAATAGGTGGGTTTGTGTGTAGAAATGGTCACCAGAAGGATCTCATCCAACAAAAGTCAGAATTGATGGTGGTAAGTAGGCTATTGCGGTGAATAGGTGGGTTTGTGTGTAGAAATGGTCACCAGAAGGATCTCATCCAACAGAGTCAGAATTGATGGTGGTAAGTAAGCTCTTGCGGTGAATAGGTGGGTTTTTGTGTAGAAATGGTCACCAGAAGGATCTCATACAACATAGTCAGAATTGATGGTGGTAAGTAAGCTATTGCGGGAATAGGTGGGTTTTGTTTGTAGAAATGGTCACCAGAAGGATCTCATCCAACAGAGTCAGAATTGATGGTGGTAAGTAAGCTTTGCGGGGAATAGGTGGGTTTTGTGTAGAAATGGTCACCAGAAAGACTTTACAGAGAATTGATGTGTAGAAGCTTTTGCGGGGAATAGGTGCTTTTGTGTGTAGAAATGGTCATCAGAATAATCTCATCCAACAGAGTCAGAATTGATGGTGGTAAGTAAGCTATTGCGGGTGAATAGGTGGGTTTGTGTGTAGAAATGGTCACCAGAATAATCTCATCCAACAGAGTCAGAATTGATGGTGGTAAGTAAAGCTATTGCGGTGAATAGGTGGGTTTGTGTTTAGAAATGGTCACCAGAAGGATCTCATCCAACAGAGACAGCCTTGATGGTGGTAAGTAAGCTATTGCGGGGAATAGGTGGGTTTGTAAGTAGAAATGGTCACCAGAAGGATCTCATCCAACAGAGTCAGACTTGATGGTGGTAAGTAAGCTATTGCGGGGAGTAGGTGGGTTTGTGTGTAGAAATGGTCACCAGAAGGATCTCATCCAACAGAGTCAGCATTGATGGTGGTTAGTAAGCTATTGCGGGTGAATAGGTGGGTTTGTGTGTAGAAATGGCCACCAGAAGGATCTTATCCAACAGAGACAGCCTTGATGATGGTAAGTAAGCAATTGCGGGGTAAAGGTTGTTTTGTGTGTAGAAATGGTCATTAGAATGATCTCATCCAACAGAGACAGCCTTGATGGTGGTACGTAAGCTATTGCGGGGAATTGGTGGGTTTGTGTGTAGAAATAGTCACCAGAATATTCTCATCCAACAGAGTCAGAATTTATGGTGGTAAGTAAGCTATTGCAGGGAATAGGTGGGTTTGTGTGTAGAAATGGTCACCAGAAGGATCTCATCCAACAGAGACAGCAATTGATGGTGGTTAGTAAGCTATTGCGAGGGGATAGGTGGGGTTTGTGTGTATAAATGGTCACCAGAAGGATCTTATCCCACAGAGACAGCCTTGATGATGGTAAGTAAGCTTTTGCGGGGCATAGGTGGGTTTGTATGTAGAAATGGTCATCAGAATGATCTAATCCAACAGAGACAGTCATTGATGGTTGGTAAGTAAGCTATTGCGGTGAATAGGTGGGTTTGTGTTTGAAATGGTCACCGGAAGGATCTCATCCAACAGACACAGCCCTTGATGGTGGTTAGTAAGCTATTGCGGGTGAATAGGTGGGTTTGTGGGTAGAAATGGTCACCAGAAGGATCTCATCCAACAGAGACAGCCTTGATGGTGGTAAGTAAGCTATTGCGGGGAATAGGTGGGTTTGTGTGTAGAAATGGTCACCAGAAGGATCTCATCCAACAGAGACAGCCTCGATATTGGTTAGTAAGCTATTGCGGGGAATAGGTGCGATTGTGTGTAGAAATGGTCACCAGAAGGACCTTATCCAACAGAGACAGCCTTGATGATGGTAAGTAAGCTATTGCGGGGAATAGGTTGTTTGGTGTGTAAAAATGGTCATCAGAATGATCTCATCCAACAAAGACAGCCTTGATGGTGGTACTTAAGCTATTGCGGGGAATAGGTGAGTTTGTGTGTAGAAATGGTCACCAGAATTATCTAATCCAACAGAGTCAGAATTGATGGTGGTAAAGTAAGCTATTGCGGGGGAATAGGTGGGTTTGTGTGTAGAAATGGTCACCAGAAGGATCTCATCCAACAGAGACAGCCTTGATGGTGGTAAGTAAGCTTTTGCGGGGAATAGGTGGGTTTGTGTGTAGAAATGGTCACCAGAAGGATCTCATCCAACAGAGTCAGAATTGATGGTGGTAAGTAAGCTATTGCGGTGAATAGGTGGGTTTGTGTGTAGAAATGGTCACCAGAAGGATCTCATCCAACAGAGTCAGAATTGATGGTGGTAAAGTAAGCTATTGCGGTGAATAGGTGGGTTTTGTGTGTAGAAATGGTCACCAGAAGGATCTCATCCAACAGAGACAGCCTTGATGGTGGTAAGTAAGCTATTGCGGTGAATAGGTGGGTTTGTTTGTAGAAATGGTCACCAGAAGGATCTCATCCAACAGAGACAGCCTTGATGGTGGTAAGTAAGCTTTGCGGGGAATAGGTGGGTTTGTGTGTAGAAATGGTCACCAGAAGGATCTCATCCAACAGAGACAGACTTGATGGTGGTAAGTAAGCTATTGCGGGGAATAGGTGCTTTTGTGTGTAGAAATGGTCATCAGAAGTATCTCATCCAACAGAGACAGCCTTGATGGTGGTAAGTAAGCTATTGCGGGTGAAATAGGTGGGTTTGTGTGTAGAAATGGTCACCAGAAGGATCTCATCCAACAGAGTCAGAATTGATGGTGGTAAGTAAGCTATTTGCGGGGAATAGGTGGGTTTGTGTGTAGAAATGGTCACCAGAAGGATCTCATCCAACAGAGACAGCCTTGATGGTGGTAAGTAAGCTATTGCGGGGAAATAGGTGGGTTTGTGTGTAGAAATGGTCACCAGAAGGATCTCATCCAACAGAGACAGCCTTGATGGTGGTAAGTAAGCTATTTGCGGGGAATAGGTGGGTTTGTGTGTAGAAATGGTCACCAGAAGGATCTCATCCAACAGAGACAGCCTTGATGGTGGTAAGTAAGCTTTGCGGTGAATAGGTGGAGTTTTGTGTGTAGAAATGGTCACCAGAAGGATCTCATCCAACAGAGACAGCCTTGATGGTGGTAAGTAAGCTATTGCGGGTGAATAGGTGGGTTTTGTGTGTAGAAATGGTCACCAGAAGGATCTCATCCAACAGAGACAGCCTTGATGGTGGTAAGTAAAGCTATTGCGGGGAATAGGTGGGTTTGTGTGTAGAAATGGTCACCAGAAGGATCTCATCCAACAGAGACAGCCTTGATGGTGGTAAAGTAAGCTATTGCGGGGAATAGGTGGGTTTGTGTGTAGAAATGGTCACCAGAAGGATCTCATCCAACAGAGACAGCCTTGATGGTGGTAAGTAAGCTATTGCGGGTGAATAGGTGGGTTTGTGTGTAGAAATGGTCACCAGAAGGATCTCATCCAACAGGGACAGCCTTGATGGTGGTAAGTAAAGCTATTTGCGGGGAATAGGTGGGTTTGTGTGTAGAAATGGTCATCAGAATGATCTCATCCAACAAGAGACAGTCCTTGATGGTTGGGTAAAGTAAGCTATTGCAGTGAATAGGTGGGTTTGTGTTTAGAAATGGTCACCAGAAGGATCTCATCCAACAGAGACAGCCTTGATGGTGGTAAGTAAGCTATTGCGGGGAATAGGTGAGTTTGTGGTAGAAATGGTCACCAGAAGGATCTCATCCAACAGAGACAGCCTTGATGGTGGTAAGTAAGCTATTGCGGGGAATAGGTGGGTTTGTGTGTAGAAATGGTCACCAGAAGGATCTCATCCAACAGAGACAGCCTCGATGGTGGTTAGTAAGCTATTGCGGTGAATAGGTGGGTTTGTGTGTAGAAATGGTCACCAGAAGGACCTTATCCAACAGAGACACCCTTGATGATGGTAAGTAAGCTATTGCGGGGGAATAGGTGGGTTTTGTGTGTAGAAATGGTCACCAGAAGGATCTCATCCAACAGAGACAGCCTTGATGGTGGTATACTTAGCTATTGCGGGGAATAGGTGGGTTTGTGTGTAGAAATGGTCACCAGAAGGATCTCATCCAACAGAGACAGCCTTGATGGTGGTAAAGTAAGCTATTGCGGGTGAATAGGTGGGTTTGTGTGTAGAAATGGTCACCAGAAGGATCTTATCCAACAGAGACAGCCTTTGATGGTGGTAAGTAAGCTATTGCAGGGGGAATAAGGTGGGTTTGTGTGTATAAATGGTCATCAGAATGATCTCATCCAACAGAGACAGCCTTGATGGTGGTAAGTAAGCTATTGCGGTCAATAGGTGGGTTTGTGTGTAGAAATGGTCACCAGAAGGATCTCATCCAAACAGAGACAGCCTTGATGGTGGTAAATAAGCTATTGCGGTGAATAGGTGGGTTTGTGTGTAGAAATGGTCATCAGAATGATCTCATCCAACAGAGACAGGCTTGATGGTGGTAAGTAAGCTATTGCGGGGAATAGGTGGGTTTTTTGTGTAGAAATGGTCATCAGAATGATCTCATCCAACAGAGACAGCCTTGATGGTGGTAAGTAAGCTATTGCGGTGAATAGGTGGGTTTGTGTGTAGAAATGGTCACCAGAATGATCTCATCCAACAGAGACAGCCTTGATGGTGGTAAGTAAGCTATTGCGGGAATAGGTGGGTTTGTGTGTAGAAATGGTCATCAGAAAGGATCTCATCCAACAGAGACAGCCTTGATGGTGGTAAGTAAGCTATTGCGGGGAATAGGTGGGTTTGTGTGTAGAAATGGTCACCAGAAGGATCTCATCCAACAGAGACAGCCTTGATGGTGGTAAGTAAGCTATTGCGGGGGAATAGGTGGGTTTGTTGTTGTAGGAAATGGTCACCAGAAGGATCTCATCCAACAGAGACAGCCTTGATGGTGGTAAGTAAGCTATTGCGGTCAATAGGTGGAGTTTGTGTGTAGAAATGGTCACCAGAAGGATCTCATCCAACAGAGACAGCCTTGATGGTGGTAAAGTAAGCTATTGCGGTCAATAGGTGGGTTTGTGTGTAGAAATGGTCACCAGAAGAATCTCATCCAACAGAGACAGCCTTCGATGGTGGTAAGTAAGCTATTGCGGTCAATAGGTGGGTTTGTGTGTAGAAATGGTCACCAGAAGGATCTCATCCAACAGAGACAGCCTTGATGGTGGTAAGTAAGCTATTGCGGTCAATAGGTGGGTTTGTGTGTAGAAATGGTCACCAGAAGGATCTCATCCAACAGAGACAGCCTTGGTGGTGGTTAGTAAGCTATTGCGGTCAATAGGTGGGTTTGTGTGTAGAAATGGTCACCAGAAGGATCTCATCCAACAGAGACAGCCTTGATGGTGGTAAGTAAGCTATTGCGGTGAATATGTGGGTTTGTGTGTAGAAATGGTCATCAGAATGATCTCATCCAACAGAGACAGCCTTGATGGTGGTAAGTAAGCTATTGCGGTCAATAGGTGGGTTTGTGTGTAGAAATGGTCACCAGAAAGAATCTCATCCAACAGAGACAGCCTTGATGGTGGTAAGTAAGCTATTGCGGTCAATAGGTGGGTTTGTGTGTAGAAATGGTCACCAGAAGGATCTCATCCAACAGAGACAGCCTTGATGGTGGTAAGTAAGCTATTACGGTCAATAGGTGGGTTTGTGTGTAGAAATGGTCACCAGAAGGATCTCATCCAACAGAGAAAGCCCACACTTGATGGTGGTAAGTAAGCTATTACGGTCAATAGGTGGGTTTGTGTGTAGAAATGGTCACCAGAATGATCTCATCCAACAGAGACAGCCTTGATGGTGGTTAGTAAGCTATTGCGGTCAATAGGTGGGTTTGTGTGTAGAAATGGTCACCAGAAGGATCTCATCCAACAGAGACAGCCTTGATGGTGGTAAGTAAGCTATTGCGGTCAATAGGTGGGTTTGTGTGTAGAAATGGTCACCAGAAGGATCTCATCCAACAGAGACAGCCTTGATGGTGGTGTAAGTAAGCTATTGCGGTCAATAGGTGGGTTTGTGTGTAGAAATGGTCACCAGAAGGATCTCATCCAACAGAGACAGCCTTGATGGTGGTAAGTAAGCTATTGCGGTGAATAGGTGGGTTTGTGTGTAGAAATGGTCACCAGAAGGATCTCATCCAACAGAGACAGCCTTGATGGTGGTAAGTAAGCTATTGCGGTGAATAGGTGGGTTTGTGTGTAGAAATGGTCATCAGAATGATCTCATCCAACAGAGACAGCCTTGATGGTGGTAAGTAAGCTATTGCGGTCAATAGGTGGGTTTGTGTGTAGAAATGGTCACCAGAAGGATCTCATCCAACAGAGACAGCCTTGATGGTGGTAAGTAAGCTATTGCGGGTGAATAGGTGGGTTTGTGTGTAGAAATGGTCACCAGAAGGATCTCATCCAACAGAGACAGCCTTGATGGTGGTAAAGTAAGCTATTGCGGTCAATAGGTGGGTTTTGTGTGTAGAAATGGTCACCAGAAGGATCTCATCCAACAGAGACAGCCTTGATGGTGGTAAAGTAAGCTATTGCGGGGAATAGGTGGGTTTGTGTGTAGAAATGGTCACCAGAAATGATCTCATCCAACAGAGACAGCCTTGATGGTGGTAAGTAAGCTATTTGCGGTCAATAGGTGGGTTTGTGTGTAGAAATGGTCACCAGAAGGATCTCATCCAACAGAGACAGCCTTGATGGTGGTTAGTAAGCTATTGCGGTCAATAGGGGTGGGTTTGTGTGTAGAAATGGTCACCAGAATGATCTCATCCAACAGAGACAGCCTTGATGGTGGTAAGTAAGCTATTGCGGGTCATAGGTGTGTTTGTGTGTAGAAATGGTCACCAGAAGGATCTCATCCAACAGAGACAGCCTTGATGGTGGTAAGTAAGCTATTGCGGGGAATAGGTGGGTTTTGTGTGTAGAAATGGTCACCAGAAATGATCTCATCCAACAGAGACAGCCTTGATGGTGGTAAGTAAGCTATTGCGGTCAATGGGTTAGTTTGTGTGTAGAAATGGTCACCAGAAGGATCTCATCCAACAGAGACAGCCTTGATGGTGGTAAGTAAGCTATTGCGGGGAATAGGTGGGTTTGTGTGTAGAAATGGTCACCAGAAAGGATCTCATCCAACAGAGACAGCCTTGATGGTGGTAAGTAAGCTATTGCGGGGAAATAGGTGGGTTTGTGTGTAGAAATGGTCACCAGAAGGATCTCATCCAACAGAGACAGCCTTGATGGTGGTAAGTAAGCTATTTGCGGGTCAATAGGTGGGTTTGTGTGTAGAAATGGTCACCAGAAGGATCTCATCCAACAGAGACAGCCTTGATGGTGGTAAGTAAGCTATTGCGGGGGGTGTATAGGTGGGTTTGTGTGTAGAAATCGTCACCGGAAGGATCTCATCCAACAGAGACAGCCTTGATGGTGGTAAGTAAGCTATCGCGGGTGAATAGGTGGGTTTGTGTGTAGAAATGGTCACCAGAAGGATCTCATCCAACAAAGACAGCCTTGATGGTGGTAAGTAAGCTATTGCGGGGCAATAGGTGGGTTTGTGTGTAGAAATGGTCATCAGAAGGATCTCATCCAACAGAGACAGCCTTGATGGTGGTAAGTAAGCTATTGCGGTCAATAGGTGGGATTTGTGTGTAGAAATGGTCACCAGAAAGGATCTCATCCAACAGAGACAGCCTTGATGGTGGTAAATAAGCTATTGCGGGTGAATATGTGGGTTTGTGTGTAGAAATGGTCACCAGAATGATCTCATCCAACAGAGACAGCCTTGATGGTGGTAAGTAAGCTAGTGCGGTCAATAGGTGGGTTTGTGTGTAGAAATGGTCATGAGCAGGATCTCATCCAACAGAGACAGCCTTGATGGTGGTAAGTAAGCTATTGCGGTGAATAGGTGAGTTTGTGTGTAGAAATGGTCACCAGAATGATCTCATCCAACAGAGACAGCCTTGATGGTGGTAAGTAAGCTATTGCGGGGAATAGGTATTTGTGTGTAGAAATGGTCACCAGAAGGATCTCATCCAACAGAGACAGCCTTGATGGTGGTAAGTAAGCTATTGCGGGGAATAGGTATGTTTGTGTGTAGAAATGGTCGACAGAATGATCTCATCCAACAGAGACAGCCTTGATGGTGGTAAGTAAGCTATTGCGGTCAATAGGTGGGTTTGTGTGTAGAAATGGTCACCAGAAGGATCTCATCCAACAGAGACAGCCTTGATGGTGGTAAGTAAGCTATTGCGGTCAATAGGTGGGTTTTGTGTGTAGAAATGGTCACCAGAAGGATCTCATCCAACAGAGACAGCCTTGATGGTGGTAAGTAAGCTATTGCGGTCAATAGGTGGGATTTGTGTGTAGAAATGGTCACCAGAAGGATCTCATCCAACAGAGACAGCCTTGATGGTGGTAAGTAAGCTATTGCGGGGCAATAGGTGGGTTTGTGTGTAGAAAATGGTCACCAGAATGATCTCATCCAACAGAGACAGCCTTGATGGTGGTAAGTAAGCTATTGCGGGTCAATAGGTGGGTTTGTGTGTAGAAATGGTCACCAGAAGGATCTCATCCAACAGAGACAGCCTTGATGGTGGTAAGTAAGCTATTGCGGTGAATAGGTGGGTTTGTGTGTAGAAAATGGTCACTAGAAGGATCTCATCCAACAGAGACAGCCTTGATGGTGGTAAGTAAGCTATTGCGGTCAATAGGTGGGTTTGTGTGTAGAAATGGTCACCAGAAGGATCTCATCCAACAGAGACAGCCTTGATGGTGGTAAGTAAGCTATTGCGGTCAATAGGTGGGTTTGTGTGTAGAAATGGTCACCAGAAGGATCTCATCCAACGGAGACAGCCTTGATGTTTGGTAAGTAAGCTATTTGCGGGGGAATAGGTGGGTTTGTGTGTAGAAATGGTCACCAGAAGGATCTCATCCAACAGAGACAGCCTTGATGGTGGTAAGTAAGCTATTGCGGGGAATAGGTGGGTTTGTGTGTAGAAATGGTCACCAGAAGGATCTCATCCAACAGAGACAGCCTTGATGGTGGTAAGTAAGCTATTGCGGGGCAATAGGTGGGTTTGTGTGTAGAAATGGTCGCCAGAAGGGTCTCATCCAACAGAGACAGCCTTGATGGTGGTAAAGTAAGCTATTGCGGTCAATAGGTGGGTTTGTGTGTAGAAATGGTCACCAGAAGGATCTCATCCAACAGAGACAGCCTTGATGGTGGTAAGTAAGCTATTGCGGTCAATAGGTGGGTTTGTGTGTAGAAATGGTCACCAGAAGGATCTCATCCAACAGAGACAGCCTTGATGGTGGTAAAGTAAGCTATTGCAGTCAATAGGTGGGTTTGTGTGTAGAAATGGTCACCAGAAGGATCTCATCCAACAGAAACAGCCTTGATGGTGGTAAAGTAAGCTATTGCGGTCAATAGGTGGGTTTTGTGTGTAGAAATGGTCACCAGAAGGATCTCATCCAACAGAGACAGCCTTGATGGTGGTAAGTAAGCTATTGCGGTCAATAGGTGGGTTTGTGTGTAGAAATGGTCACCAGAAGGATCTCATCCAACAGAGACAGCCTTGATGGTGGTAAGTAAGCTATTGCGGTCAAATAGGTGGGTTTGTGTGTAGAAATGGTCACCAGAAGGATCTCATCCAACAGAGACAGCCTTGATGGTGGTAAGTAAGCTATTGCGGTGAATAGGTGGGTTTGTGTGTAGAAAATGGTCACCAGAAGGATCTCATCAACAGAGACAGCCTTGATGGTGGTAAGTAAAGCTATTGCGGGTCAATAGGTGGATTTGTGTGTAGAAATGGTCACTAGAAGGATCTCATCCAACAGAGACAGCCTTGATGGTGGTAAGTAAGCTATTGCGGGGAATAGGTGGGTTTGTGTGTAGAAATGGTCACCAGAAGGATCTCATCCAACAGAGACAGCCTTGATGGTGGTAAGTAAGCTATTGCGGGGAATAGGTGGGTTTGTGTGTAGAAATGGTCACCAGAAGGATCTCATCAACAGAGACAGCCTTGATGGTGGTAAGTAAGCTATTGCGGTCAATAGGTGGATTTGTGTGTAGAAATGGTCACTAGAAGGATCTCATCCAACAGAGACAGCCTTGATGGTGGTAAGTAAGCTATTGCGGGTGAATAGGTGGGTTTGTGTGTAGAAATGGTCACCAGAAGGATCTCATCCAACAGAGACAGCCTTGATGGTGGTTAGTAAGCTATTGCGGTCAATAGGTGGGTTTGTGTGTAGAAATGGTCACCAGAAGGATCTCATCCAACAGAGACAGCCTTGATGGTGGTAAGTAAGCTATTGCGGTCAATAGGTGGGTTTGTGTGTAGAAATGGTCACCAGAAGGATCTTCATCCAACATAGACAGCCTTGATGGTGGTTAGTAAGCTATTGCGGTCAATAGGTGGGTTTGTGTGTAGAAATGGTCACCAGAAGGATCTCATCCAACAGAGACAGCCTTGATGGTGGTAAGTAAGCTATTGCGGGGAATAGTTGGGTTTGTTTGTAAAAATGGTCACTAGAAGGATCTCATCCAACAGAGACAGCCTTGATGGTGGTAAGTAAGCTATTGCGGGGAATAGGTGGGTTTGTGTGTAGAAATGGTCACCAGAAGGATCTCATCCAACAGAGACAGCCTTGATGGTGGTAAGTAAGCTATTGCGGTCAATAGGTGGATTTGTGTGTAGAAATGGTCACCAGAAGGATCTCATCCAACAGAGACAGCCTTGATGGTGGTAAGTAAGCTATTGCGGGGAATAGGTGGGTTTGTGTGTAGAAAATGGTCACCAGAAGGATCTCATCCAACAGAGACAGCCTTGATGGTGGTAAGTAAGCTATTGCGGGTCAATAGGGTGGGTTTGTGTGTAGAAATGGTCATAGAATGATCTCATCCAACAGAGACAGCCTTGATGGTGGTAAGTAAGCTATTGCGGGTCAATAGGTGGGTTTTGTGTGTAGAAATGGTCACCAGAAGGATCTCATCCAACAGAGACAGCCTTGATGGTGGTAAGTAAGCTATTGCGGTCAATAGGTGGGTTTGTGTGTAGAAATGGTCACCAGAAGGATCTCATCCAACAGAGACAGCCTTGATGGTGGTAGTAAGCTATTGCGGGGAATAGGTGGGTTTGTGTGTAGAAAATGGTCACCAGAAGGATCTCATCCAACAGAGACAGCCTTGATGGTGGTAAGTAAGCTATTTGCGGTCAATTGGTGGGATTTGTGTGTAGAAATGGTCACCAGAAGGATCTCATCCAACAGAGACAGCCTTGATGGTGGTAAGTAGCTATTGCGGGTCAATAGGTGGGTTTGTGTGTAGAAATGGTCACCAGAAGGGATCTCATCCAACAGAGACAGCCTTGATGGTGGTAAAGTAAGCTATTGCGGTCAATAGGTGGATTTATTGTGTAGAAATGGTCACTAGAAAGGATCTCATCCAACAAGAAAGCGCTTCATGGTACGTGGTAAAGTAAGCTATTGCAGGTCAAGCCAAAAGTGCGTTTGTGTGCATAAAGGTCACCAAAGTATCCTAATCCATCAAAGACAGCCTTGATTGTGGTTTACC
>WEDG01007744.1:0-16864 GCA_017591395.1 Schistocephalus solidus | reverse complement strand
ACGGACCATCTAGTTTTGTCAACCATGGCCACCTGTGCCACTGTGCCAAATCACCTTTTGTGTTTCATGTCCACCTGTGCCACTGTGCCCAATCACCTTTTGAGTTTCATGGCCACCTGTGCCACTGTGCCCAATCACATTTTGAGTTTCATGGTCACCTGTGCCACTGTGCCCAATCACATTTTGAGTTTCATGGCCACCTGCTTATAATGCCCTTCGACCTTGGTTTTCATGTTTTCGAATGTGAAATGTGGCGAGATGGAGGATAAACGTTGCGTCATATCGAAATGCACCATCACTTAATGATTCATAAATCGAATACACTTTAATGTGCGCATGAGTTGTGCAGATGAGCGGACGTTTGTTTCTGAAACCTAAATTAGAAACGTGAGACGTTAAACAAATCAATTGGCTAGGACAATCTTAGGGTGCCGTGGAGGAGTTCATAATTTCTGGACAGCAAAATCTAGTGAGAACTGAATCCTTTGGTTTCATCTGTCTGCACCATTGTGTTTTGCGACGAGGTAGTCCCGCAACCCATCGGTGAATATCCACCTATCTATGTTCCTATTCCCGATTGAGACTGACAAGACAACGAGCTCATGGCGAGGAATTTAAGGGCGTTTGCATTCTAATCGGCAAGCCATGAATTAGAGCCTTGGGTGGTGCCTAACCTGTGATTGCGTTTGGCCGGCTTAGAATGGCTACCAAGATAGAAATGGCCAATCATTGTCTTGTTATCTTTGTGATTAGTGCTATATATATATATATGGAATGGAACCGACAAAGACAAGGGAGACCGGAATGGCCATTTCTGGCTTATTAGCCGTCAACAGCCAGTCATACCCAATCCCAAGTGTGGCACACCTGGGATTCGAACCCGGAACATGTATGTTCCTTAAGCAGATCGGTGAGCCCCACACTATCATATATATATATAAATTGCTAATAGAAGCGAAGATGCGCGTTCACGGAAATAAATGAGCAGAAGAGGCGATCACGGGAACCATGGTTTTATTGTCCTGACGTTTCAAAATCAAACAAGATTTCATCGTCGGAGGTAAATGTTGTACCACGCCTCACAGTATTTATAGGTGTTAAAATTTCGGCTAATATGGGATTACTAAGGTTATTGAATTTGCGTAGAGGAGGGGCCAGGTTGGGGGTGGAGATCCTCAGTCATCATGCTGCTTGATGAGCAGGGTGTTCTTTCATCCTTGGCGATCATCATTTGACTTTTCACTGAGTGCGTGGTGGACTGGGGGAGGGTGCGTGATGGCTTGTTCTCAATCTGGTCGGTGGCCTGCCTATTCTTCTCATAGATAGATAGATATATATACATATATATGCTAATGTGCGACTTACCGATCACCTTGAAACATTCCGTTGTATACCGAACTACGTTAAAGGCCCTGCCAGGTAGTCGCAGCCATAATGTGAACGTGGGACGTGGGTTAGAGCCACGACGGGACGAGCTGGTTTGGGCGACGGCAGGCAAGCAAACTCGCGGGTGGTTGGGATTGTGGACTCTTGTTTAACAGTCTGGTTAAACTCATTTGGTGGCGTTGGGCGCTGGCTGCTGGCGGACGGCTGGTCGACGAGAGACGAAGCGGAACCAAGTCTACATATGTTTGCCGTATCATCATTGCGTATAACCTGCTCATTGACCAAAAACGTTGCCGGGTGCGTCATAAAGGCGAAAGGGCGTGGGACGGGCAGGACTGATGGCGGACGTAGTTTCCAGAAATAAATGTTTGCTGCAATGGCAGGCCTGGCGCGTTTCGCCTGAAGGCATTGCGGCATGGGCGGACGATCGCAAGATCCGGGCAGCAGCCAGCCAGCGATATTTTCGGATGGCGTGGGTTCATATACGATGATGGCCGCTGGACAAAATAAAATGAACAAAATGTAATACCGCCAGCTTCCATGGGTACGGGCAGCGCCATTCATAACAGGATTTGGCTACAGGACGTTAAGTGTTGAGCCCAGCAGCAGAGCATTTGTGCAAAGCAGGGTGCATTCCATTAAGGGACGAATGGGAAAATTAACCATTGGATTCCGTTTTCATGTTTGGATTGCATTCGGTGCATTCGACGAAAGAATGGTACCAACCATTGCGGTATTGTTGACACAGGGCCGAGCTTCAATGTTCGGGACATTTGAATAAGATGGCAGGCCTGCGCATTTCATGCAAAATGAACAACCGTTTTGGAACACCAAGGTACCGCCATGGAAGATGAATGGTTGATGGCGGGATCGCTGCCACACCGCTCTAATTCATATCCACATACGTATGGATTTTCGCCACCATTAATTTCTATCAATTGTTGGACCATATATATGTAAAGGTATCGTCTGGAAACGCAGGCGTATATCATTGTAAAGCCATCACGCAGATGACCGTTTATTTCAAAACATTTCCATTGTTCGCCAGCGGTAGGGATGCGGATAATACGGCCAGAATACGCTTCGATAAAGCCTCGATGGGTTCAACAGGAAGTAAGGCTTCTCAATACGCCGATCGGGCTATTGCCGTTCAACAATCCGGAACGCCAGCGGCCCGGGTTCAGACAGATGAACTGTCATGGGTTTGCGGCTCAACAGCTATCGGTTTATTGATCGAAGACAATCGGCGGATGTGCGATGGCTTTGCATGGGTTAAACCGACAACGGGCGGCGACTGACGCTATTCGCGAACGGGATACCAACATGTTGTGAACTTAATTCTGCAAAATAAATAAATGCATCTCAAATCTATGAACAGGAGCTTTTGATCATTATTTTTATAGGATATATCCACAAATGCATCGCTAAAGTTATATACACATCTTATCGTTAACATGAGTTCCCACCTTCGCAAAACATGACCACAGTAAGTGAGTAGATTTCCGGTGGCTTTGGTAAATTAAAGCATTTTTCAAAAGACAATTATGTGAGCAAACGCGTGCTCTCTATAACCTCTCGTCGGGCCAATACAGTTATATGGAACGTGAGAAAATGGCAGAAATTTTAAAACATGCAATCAACAACGTTCATATGTTCATACAAGTGTTGTATGTAGCATATGTGAACAGGAGACGACCGTGTGTGCTCTCTAAATAACGCTGTTGATTGCCGTTTAGAATGCATTGACATAATTGGCTAACCGGTATCCCTGTGTTTATTCGAAACCAAAAGGCCCATGTTTAACCTGCTGATCGTCGTGTCGCAGTTGGATGGAAATGCCCTTCTTATACTTCCTAATATATTTAAACAAATTTTGGATTACTGAGTCGGTGAAGCAGCAGAAAACCTTGATCGCCCGACCATTTAATTCCACAGACTCACTCCATTCTCAGCCACAAATTTATGGTTAATTAGATGGAGCTCGCCAGTCGGGCGGTTTCCGTTGGCCTGATTTATAAGCCGCTATTTTTGTGCCTTAAAAGAAGCATATGATACATTCTGTTCAGCACGTGACTGCTTGTGTGTGATGATTGCCATTGCGAACGCTATCGTCAGGACTTCTGTTTAGTAGAACGCCTATAAAGGGAGCAATTCTGCCATTTTCACCTCCAACATGAATTTCATCGACGGATGTGTTTGGTCTTGGGCTAAAAACGTTTGCTCAGCAGACAGTGTCGAGGAGGAGCTTTGGAAGACCTAGAATCTACTTCGCGATAACGGGTTTGTTGACCAGTTTATTACAAAGCATATTGACCCACGTGATACTCTTATTCTTCGATCTTCACACGCGTGCTTTCCATTTGGTTCTCTGCGTATCTCCTATTTAAGGCTTCTAGACGACTCAACCACATAATTGATACAAAAATGTATTTTTATGTTCACCTGCAGATCATTGAATTCAAAAGCACCTGGCAAATATTGAATGTAACACGGAAACGAACAGGCTTTTTAAACGATTGAAAATAACTTTTATTATTATATATTTTGTCAGTCTAAACGTTATTATATGGATTCCAGTACGGCTTCATAAGAAAACTATGCCAATTGTTTGTTCCTACAAAATAATGACTCAGGTGGCGATAAATATGACTCTGCCTGAATTTGGAGATACGGGCGTCAACGAAATGCGGACTTTCATAAGGTCAAATGAGAACATTTTGTTAAATGGTTCTAAGTATAAAAAGGTACAAGTTATATGATAGAGAGAATACTAACATTCATTGTAAAAAACTCAATTTATTTCATATCATGCGATTTTTGGTGACAGAATTCATTTGTAAATTTCAATACTTTCAAATGACTGTATAAAATCCACATTAAAATGCTACTTTATGACACGTTAACCAAAGTTCTTAGAAGTGTTTATATTAACAGAGATCAGATTACACTGTAACCTTAACAATCATGCAGCATAATCCTCAGATCATTCATTCCTGTGGGATGCCAGCATTAAACGATCATCGGTCCTGGCGCCTGCAAAATGTTTTGTGTGTTATACATAACAGTTTAAATAGAGTGAATTTTCCTATGGAATATCGGAGACCATAAAATTGCGAAAAATATTCCATAAAGGGTTTGCATATTCAGACCTGTGAAAGTTTTGATAAACAACCAAGATAACCCCCGGTTCTGCTAAGATAGGCCAATGCGCTCTAATGATAATGAATTAAGGTATTGTGAGGTGTTTCTGCTTTTTACTTTTTGCAATGCTTCGTTCATAATTATAGTAAATACGGGGGTTTAATGCATCGATTGTGATAGATATAGTGAAAAGTGTGTCGTCTTATAGACCCGATGCTAGAAACAGCCATATCTCAATAATGGAGACAACACACAAGGGGGTGATTATGACCAATCTGAAAATACTTGGTTCTCAAAACGGTATGAGACTGCACCACAGACTAAACGCAAAAATCTACTGATATCCGAAGAGTGAGCCAATTTAAAATGAAAGGTCAACAGACACACAGAACCTGTTAACAATTAATCTTAAGAGCTTAGAGTTTAAAAAAATGACATGCCTAAATCAGCGTATCGCATCGGAAACCACCAAATTTGGCGACCTGGCCAAAAGTTATATCTCTGTTCTATAATTCTTGTAAGTGAAATATCATTTGGCAAAAGGTCTCTACGGCGTAATTCACAAGGAAACTGTGTATTCCTCAGGAACTAGTAGTCACATATTTATGCCACGTGTTGATTAGAGTTAAACGATATAACGTAAAAATGCAGCAAGGCTACTATCACTTAAAACTAATTCACGCGCAAGTTACCGTCCCTGCGCCACCTGGTGTGGATCATACGGTGGACCTCATCGAAATCGACGGTCGAACTGCCATGTGTGAAGAGGGGAAGCGTGTAACGAGCAGTGTGTGGGGCAGCAGTTAGAGTTTAGTAGAGCCGTTCTAAGGAAAGGGGAGGAAAGAGATTGCGCGGGGGAATGCATACAGTTAAGCGACCGTCAGCTATACTAAGCACGGAGCTTGTACGAGGTTCTTTTGTGCGCACAAGACCGAATTCTTCAACCTAATGGCAGTCGCTTCTGCTGCCGCTAGTAGACGTTGACCCAGTGGCTTGGGGTAGTTTGTTGGGACCTCACAAATCACACGGAAAGTTTCGCTGGTGTTCATACTTTGCCTGGAGTCAACGATATGTGCAAAAAAGTGCTGTTTATGCTCTCTCCTTCCGCTTTTATAATTCATTTCGAGAGGTGTTCTCTTATTCTTTTGGATAGGCACTGACTCGTGCAGCCAATATACCCTGCTCCACAAGAGCAAGTAAATGAACAGATGCAAATGAGTGTGGTCTGAACTGGCAACCTCCACCGTGTAAAAACAAGATCTGAAGTCTTGCTGCTAGGAAGTTTCTTTACAACAGCCTGGTCAAAGGTATCTTCTCAGGAGTTCCCTATCCACATTCTCTTGAAAGGCTACTTTGAGAAAAAGTAACGTGCTGGGTTTTTCCTGGTCTTGCGACAGTATGCTTTGTAATAAACTGGTCAGGATAGCCGTTATCGCGAAGTAGATTCTAGGTCTTCGAAAGCTCCTCCTCGACACTGTCTGCCGGGCAAATGTTTTTAGCCCTTTGCGTTTCTGGTGAAGGGATACGAAACTGCCAAAGTTCGTTTATTGCCTAAACCAGGTTTTTGTTTGATGATTGCCATTGCGAACGCTATCGTCAGGACTTCTGTTTAGTAGAACGCTATAAAGGGGCAATTCTGCCATTTTTCACCTCCAACATGAATTTCATCGACGGATGTGTTTGGTCTTGGGCTAAAAACGTTTGCTCAGCAGACAGTGTCGAGGAGGAGCTTTGGAAGACCTAGAATCTACTTCGCGATAACGGGTTTGTTGACCAGTTTATTACAAAGCATATTGACCCACGTGATACTCTTATTCTTCGATCTTCACACGCGTGCTTTTCCATTTGGTTCTCTGCGTATCTCCTATTTTAAAGGCTTCTAGACGACTCAACCACATAATTGATACAAAAAAATGTATTTTTTTATGTTCACCTGCAGATCATTGAATTCAAAAGCACCTGGCAAATATTGAGATGTAACACGGAAACGAACAGGCTTTTTAAACGATTGAAAAATAACTTTTATTATTATATATTTTTGTCAGTCTAAACGTTATTATATGGATTCCAGTACGGCTTCATAAGAAAACTATGCCAATTGTTTGTTCCTACAAAATAATGACTCAGGTGGCGATAAATATGACTCTGCCTGAATTTGGAGATACGGGCGTCAACGAAATGCGGACTTTCATAAGGTCAAATGAGAACATTTTGTTAAATGGTTCTAAGTATAAAAAGGTACAAGTTATATGATAGAGAGAATACTAACATTCATTGTATAAACTCAATTTATTTCATATCATGCGATTTTTGGTGACAGAATTCATTTGTAAATTTCAATACTTTCAAATGACTGTATAAAATCCACATTAAAATGCTACTTTTATGACACGTTAACCAAAGTTCTTAGAAGTGTTTATATTAGCAGAGATCAGATTACACTGTAACCTATACAATCATGCAGCATAATCCTCAGATCATTCATTCCTGTGGGATGCCAGCATTAAACGAACATCGGTCCTGGCGCCTGCAAAATAATTTGTCTGTTATACATAACAGTTTAAATAGAGTGAATTTTCCTATGGAATATCGGAGACCATAAAATTGCGAAAAATATTCCATAAAGGGTTTGCATATTCAGACCTGTGAAAGTTTTGATAAACAACCAAGATAACCCCCGGTTCTGCTAAGATAGGCCAATGCGCTCTAATGATAATGAATTAAGGTATTGTGAGGTGTTTCTGCTTTACTGCAATGCTTCGTTCGCATTATAGTAAATACGGGGTTTAATGCATCGATTGTGATAGATATAGTGAAAAGATGTGTCGTCTTATAGACCCGATGCAAACAGCCATATCTCAATAATGGAGCAACACACAAGGGGGTGATTATGACCAATCTGAAAATGCTTGGTTCTCAAAACGGTATGAGACTGCACCACAGACTAAACGTAAAATCTACTGATATCCGAAGAGTGAGCCAATTTAAAATGAAAGGTCAACAGACACACAGAACCTGTTAACAATTAATCTTAAGGCTTAGAGTTTAAAAAATGACATGCCTAAATCAGCGTATCGCATCGGAAACCACCAAATTTGGCGACCTGGCCAAAAGTTATATCTCTGTTCTATAATTCTTGTAAGTGAAATATCATTTTGGCGAGTCTCTACGGCGTAATTCACAAAGGAAACTGTGCATTCCTCAGGAACTAGTAGTCACATATTTATGCCACGTGTTGATTAGAGTTAAACGATATAACGCGTAAAAAATGCAGCAAGGCTACTATCACTTAAAACTAATTCACGCGCAGAGTTACCGTCCCTGCGCCACCTGGTGTGGATCATACGGTGGACCTCATCGAAAATCGACAGTCGAACTGCCATGTGTGAAGAGGGGAAGCGTGTAACGAGCAGTGTGTGGGGCAGCAGTTAGAGTTTAGTAGAGCCGTTCTAAGGAAAGGGGAGGAAAAGAGAGTGCGCGGGGGAATGCATACAGTTAAGCGACCGTCAGCTATACTAAGCACGGAGCTTGTACGAGGTTCTTTGTGCGCACAAGACCGAATTACTTCAACCTAATGGCAGTCGCTTCTGCTGCCGCTAGTGAGACGTTGACCCAGTGGCTTGGGGAGTAGTTTTGTTGGGACCTCACAAATCACACGGAAAGTTTCGCTGGTGTTCATACTTTGCCTGGAGTCAACGATATGTGCAAAAAGTGCTGTTTATGCTCTCTCCTTCCGCTTTTATAATTCATTTCGAGAGGTGTTCTCTTATTCTTTTGGATAGGCACTGACTCGTGCAGCCAATATACCCCTGCTCCACAAGAGCAAATAAATGAACAGATGCAAATGAGTGGTCTGAACTGGCAACGCCTCCACCGTGTAAAACAAGATCTGAAGTCTTGCTGCTAGGAAGTTTCTTACAACAGCCTGGTCAAAATTCTTCTCAGGAGTTCCCTATCCACATTCTCTTGAAAGGCTACTTTTGAGAAAAGTAACGTGCTGGGTTTTCCTGGTCTTTGCGACGGTATGCTTTGTAATAAACTGGTCAGGATGAGCCGTTATCGCGAAGTAGATTCTAGGTCTTCAGCTCCTCTCGACACTGTCTGCCGGGCAAATGTTTTTAGCCCTTTGCGTTTTCTGGTGAAGGGATGCGAAACTGCCAAAGTTCGTTTATTGCCTAAACCAGGTTTTTGTTTGATGATTGCCATTGCGAACGCTATCGTCAGGACTTCTGTTTAGTAGAACGCCTATAAAAGGGAGCAATTCTGCCATTTTCACCTCCAACATGAATTTCATCGACGGATGTGTTTGGTCTTGGGCTAAAAACGTTTGCTCAGCAGACAGTGTCGAGGAGGAGCTTTTGGAAGACCTAGAATCTACTTCGCGATAACGGGTTTGTTGACCAGTTTATTACAAGCATATTGACCCACGTGACCACTCTTATTCTTTCGATCTTCACGCGTGCTTTCCAGCGGTTCTACGTATCCTCCCTATTTAAGGCTTCTAGACGACTCAACCACATAATTGATGCAAAAATGTATTTTTATGTTCACCTGCAGATCATTGAATTCAAAGCACCTGGCAAATATTGAATGCTAACGCGGAAACGAACGGGCTTTTTAAACGATTGAAAATAACTTTATTATTATATATTTTGTCAGGTCTAAACGTTATTATATGGATTCCAGTACGGCTTCATAAGAAAACTATGCCAATTGTTTGTTCCACACAAAATAATGACTCGGGTGGCGATAAACCATGACTCTGCCTGGAATTTGGGAGATACGGGCGTCAGCGAGAATGCGGACTTTCATAAGGTCAGATAGAGAACATGGTGATAAATGGTTCTAAGTTTAAAAAGGTACAGAAGTTATATGATAGAGGATACTAACATTCATTGTATAAACTCAATTTATTTCATATCATTTTGCGATTTTGGTGACAGAATTCATTTGTAAATTTCAATACTCCGAAATGAGCTGCTATAAAATCCCACATTTAAAATGCTACTTTGCTGACACGTTTAACCGAAAGTTCTTAGAAGTGTTTATATTAACGAGAGATCCTGAATTACACTGTAACCTACAGCAATCATGCAGCACAATCCTCAGATCATTTCATTTCGCAGTGGGATGCGGCGTGCAACGAACATCGGTCTGGCGCCTGCAAAATAATTTGTCTGGTGCCACGCATAACTTGGTTTTACAAATAGAGTGAATTTTTCCTATGGAATATCGGAGACCCATAAAGTGCAAAAATATTCCATAAAGGGTTTGCATATTCAGACCTGTGAGAGGTTTGATAAACAACCAAGGTAACGGTTCTGCTAATATAGGCCAATGCGCTCTAATGCGGTAATGACGTAGAGGTACATTGTAGAATGACTCTGCTTTACGCTTTTTGCAATGCTTCGTTCATAATTATAGTAGCCACGGGGTTTAGCATCGATTGTGATAGATTTAGTGAAAAGTGTGTCATCTTTGAGACCCGATGCTAGAAACAGCCATATCTCAACAATGGAGACAACAACACACAAGTGATTATGACCAATCTGAAAATACGGTTCTCAAAACTGTACGAAGCGCACAGACTAAACGATGAAATCTACTGATATCCGAAGAGTGAGCCAATTTAAAGAGTGACGTCAACAGACCCACAGAACCTGTATTGCGAGAACCGATGCCGGAGAGCCCAGAGTTTAAAAAATGACATGCCTAAATCAGCGTATCGCATCTCGGAAACCACCAAATTTGGCGACCTGGCCAAAGAGTTATATCTGTTCTCGAATTCTTGTAGAAGGTATGAAAAATCATTTGGCAAAAGTCTCTACGGCGTAGTTCACAAGGCAACTGTATTCCTCAGGAACTAGTAGTCACATATTTATGCCACGTGTTGATTAGAGTTAAACGATATAACGTAAAATGCTATTTGGACCCTAGAAAAACATTCGTCGCCGAAAGCATTTGCATTCGCAAAATTATTTGATCGGCTGATGAAGTTGGGGGCGAGTCCGTTTTAAAAATCTGAAATAAATAAGCTGATGATTGAAAAAATACAGTTAAGGCGTGCATAGATTCTCTTTGACTTGTACAGTCGAGAAGGGCACTCATGTTCATTTGCCTTCTAATGCCTCACATATTGAACCAACTCTCTCTTTGACAGCTCAGGATTATTCAAGTAATTGTCGGTCATTGCTAGGCGGCTTTCTTAGAGATAGAAAATGACCCTGTAAACAACTGCGTCCAAACGTCAGCACGTACGAGAAAACCTGCAGAAAAGCATCGATGATCTGAGAAATATATTATGAACGATGGCTGTGCTGTTGGATTAAGTGGCAACTCATAGTTCTCACATGCAATGCCCATATATGACAATATGTGACAATAGTGCTTACATAGCAAGATAAATATTCTAGCTCCATAATCTATTGGGTCCTTAAATAGGAAGGCGTTTAATGAAATTTGACACTATCATGGGTGCTATTGTTTAACACTTTTTACTACAAAGCCAGTGCACATACGTAGTCATCCTGATCCATTCTGGCTTTAATATTATTAACAATCTTTATTATTCTTAAATAAAAAAGATAATCACCAGATATTTTGATTAAAATTGAGAAAAACGGTGTGTGTTGCATGTTTTTGGTGAACCACTGTATTGTAAATTTAAGTTTATATTATTCAAAGTCTTAATCATACCAATTTGACTTTGATCAAAAGATGAGGCATTTAATGCACAAGCAACATCGTGTAAGTTTGCAACATTATTGGCTTTTCATATAGTTTTTGTGGAGCCAGCATGTTCATTTGTTTCACTTATCTCCTTCAACTCGATGAGTTTCTACTTGATAACATGAAAGTTCATCGAGGAGTCATGTGCACTTTGAGATGAATCTGACTCAAAGATGAAGCTGAGGTCGTCAGTGTCTCCCTTTGACTCGCTCATCCAGTCTTCCTTGAAACTCACTCTCGAGCCACTGCAGCAGCCACACCACGGCTAGTATAAAAGGCAGTTGAACGTCCCAGACAAAAATAACGAAGACTATAATGGTCATTTCTGGTTAACTGGCCAGTCATCAGCCAGCCATGTCCAGTCCAAGTTGGCACACCCCCGTATGCTTGAACCTGCGACCTCTTGAGTAGATATCCAAGCCTCTGACCCACTGCACCACGGACTCGTTTCCTTGAACTAGCCATTTCAGTATCCCTTTTCTTTGCCAGTGATGTCTTTCGACGTATTTTGGCTTACATGCAAAGACTGCGAATAGGAGCCAATCAAGCTCTTCAGTTCACCAGAACCTGTTTTAGTGAGCAGGATGTTGGCATAGTTTTCTGCCAATTCGTCACCGAAAATATTCCATTTTTATATTTCTTGACAAATAAAAATCATTTTTTTGCATTCTAAATGTGTTCACTTGATTAACAGTCTATTCCAGTGATAGCGGAAATTGTTAGTGGGTGTCAGGTTTTTGTTAATTAAATGTCTTTAACGTTATGTATAAATGCTGCCATACTGACGACACACTATCTAAAATAGTGCTCATAATACTATTTAGGAATATGTCTGCCTGTCAAAAAATTCTTTAATAAAAACTTCAGGTCTGGTTATGCATCGGACTTGCACGTTGGCAGCTTATCTGCGAGAAGAAACGACAAACGTTACTGATAATGCAAGGCGTAGTGCTATTTGAAGAACAGCGAATTTTGATATTAATGTAAACCTTAATTATAAACTCAATACAGAAAACTATATGTATTTTTGTATTTTTTTCAAAAACTATAATAACTGAGAAGGGAGCTGTACATCCTCAAACATCTTACCAGCGGTTTTATTTTGTTTTATTAAATCACAAGTTAATCAGTTAAATGTATAGAACTCCAAATAACTGGCTGGTAATTTTTTCACGATGGTTAACGGAGGCAAGTAGTGAGATATGTATCTTGTCTATAGTTTTCATTAAACGTTTAATGATTATTAAGAATTTATTTACTTTGCTTCATGATTGATTTAGAGCATATTAGAGGTCAAGTTATATGAATAATTATAATATATCACAATAAGACAATTCGTTTCTAGCTTATGAGTAATTCGCACTTAAGAATTGCGTTTTTTTAACTGGCATTTCCGGCTTATTAGCCGTCTCAGCCAGCCATACCCACAAGAGTCCAATACTCTACCCACTGCGAAACGAGTTCGTTGTCTTGCCGGTATATATATATATATATATATATATATATATATATATATATATATATATATATATATATATATATATATATAGATAGGCAGTAAATGACCGGTAGCAGGGGAGACTGGAAATGGCCATTTCTGGCTTATTAGCCGTCATCAGCCAGCCATAGTCTAAACCCAGGCGCTGCCGCGCCCGAGCCTCGAACTCGCGACCTTGTTGGGCAGAAGTCCAATGTTTCACCCACTGCGCCACGAGCTCGTTGTCTTGCCGGTTTCGATCGGGAATATTGACATTGGTAATGGGGCGCTCACCGATCGGTTACAGGACTCACTCGTCCCGTTGTGCCTTGGGGCTAACTCTCAAGCCTGGGTATGGCTGGCTGATGACGGCTAATAAGCCAGAAATGGCCATTCCAGTCTCCCTTGTCTTTGCCGGTCATGTTATTCTGCCTCTATACTTAGCTGCCTTACGGCTGCTGGCGGGGCTTGAGAGTTAGCCCCAAGGCACAACAGGACGAGTGAGTCCTGTAACCGATCGGTGAGCGCCCCATTACCAATATATATATATATATATATATATATATATATATTATGACGGCTAATAAACCAGAAATGGCCATTCTGGTCTCCCTCGTCTTTGTCGGTTTAACTTAAAAATCATATGCTTCACATCGCTACGCGACCACCAGCCAGGGCTCTAATGTGAGCTCCAGGATACAACGGAACATGCATGTTTCTCAAGGTGATTGGTTAGTCGCACATTAGCATATATATATATATATCTATGAGAAGAATAGGCAGGCCACCGACCAGATTAAGAACAAGCCATCACGCACCCTCCCCCAGTCCACCACGGACTCAGTGAAAAGGCAAATGATGATCGCCAAGGATGAAAGAACACCCTGCTCATCAAGCAGCAGGATGACTGAGGATCTCCACCCCTAACCTGGCCCCTCATCTACGACGTTTTTAGGGTCAGACCCGAAAAAAGTCATGTCTGGATCACCTGACTCCATGTCCTGCACTTAATAATTTTTAGAAATTATTTACCCGATTATTCTCTGGAGTCCATATACCAGAAACCGCAAAGAGAACGCTAGGGGACCCACTGAGGAGCCGAACCCCTCGTTGCTGTGTCACACAGCAGCAGATACATCAGCGAAACACGTGTCTGGGCTTTTAGCTAGTATCTATATCGGAAGTACGGTATAACGTTTTGCCATATAAAATTCATACTACTTGTAGTACTACTTGTTTGTAGAATGGGCATTACGTGGTTATTCAACAGTGGTTGATTGTCTTCGACCCAAATGTTCATTGAAAGTTCGGGTCTGACCCTAAAAAGTCATGTCTGAATCACCTGACTCCATGTCCTGCACATAATAATTTCAGAAATTATTTACCCGATTATTCTCTGGAGTCCATATACCAGAAACCGCATAGAGAACGCTGGGGACCCACTGAGGAGCCGAACACTCATTGCTGTGTAACACAGCAGCAGAAACATCGGCGAAACACGTGTCTGGGCTTTTAGCTAGTATCTATGTCGGAAGTACGGTATAACGTCTTTGCCATATAAGATTCATACTACTTGTAGTACTACTTGTTTGTAGAATGGGCATTACGTGGTTATTCCACAGTGGTTGATTGTCTTCGACCCAAATGTTCATTGAAATTTCGGGTCTGAACCTAAAAAGTCATGTCTGAAGCACCTGACTCCATGTCCTGCACTTAATAATTTCAGAAATTATTTACCCGATATATATATATATATGAGAATAATAGGCAGGCCAATGACCAGATTGAGAACAAGCCATCACGCTTCCTCCCCCAGTCCACCACGGACACAGTGAAAACGCAAATGATGATCGCCAAGGATGAAAGAACACCCTGCTCATCAAGCAGCATGATGACTGAGGATCTCCAACCCCAACCTGGCCCCTCCTCTACACAAATTCAATAACCTTAGTAATCCCGTATTAGCCGAAATTTTAACACCTATAAATACTGTGAGGCGCGGTACAATATTTACCTCCGACGATGAAATCTTGGTTGATTTTGAAACGTCAGGACAATAAAACCATGGTTCCCGTGATCGCCTCTTCTGCCCTATTATTTACCTGAACGCGCATTTTCGCTTCTATTAGCAATATATATATATATATATATATATATATTTATATATATATATATATATATAACATTACTAACAAAGATAACGAGACCATGAATGGCCATTTCTATCTTGGTAGCCATTCTAAGCCGGCTAAACTTAATCCCAGGTTGGGCACCACTCAAGGCTCTATTTCATGGCTTGCCGATTAGAATTCAAACGCTCTAACCTTCCTCGCCACGAGTTCATTTTCTTGTCGGTCTATCTCGGGAATAGGAACATAGATAGGTGGATATCCACCGATGGGTTGCGGGACTCCCTCGTCGCACAACACAATGGTGCAGACAGATGAAACCAAAGGATGCAGTTCTCACTAGATTTTGCTGTCCAGAAATTATGAACTCCTCCACGGCACCCTAAGATTGTCCTAGCCAATTGATTTGTTTAACGTCTCACGTTTCTAATTCAGGTTTCAGAAACAAACGTCCGCTCATCTGCACAACTCATGCGCACATTAAAGTGTATTCGATTTATGAATCATTAAGTGATGGTGCATTTCGATATGACGCAACGTTTATCCTCCATCTCGCCACATTTCGCATTCGAAAACATGAAAACCCAGGTCGAAGGGCATTATAACCAGGTGGCCATGAAACTCAAAAATGTGATTGGGCACAGTGGCACAGGTGGCCATGAAACTCAAAATGTGATTGGGCACAGTGGCACAGGTGGCCATGAAACTCAAAAGGTGATTGGGCACAGTGGCACAGGTGGCCATGAAACTCAAAAGGTGATTGGGCACAGTGGCACAGGTGGCCATGAAACTCAAAAGGTGATTGGGCACTGTGGTTGACAAAACCTGATGGTCCGTGGGCGCATGCCATATACATGAACTGGGCTCTTGCGCGTGCATACTAAGGTCGAATTTAACGCAGCAGCTCGAATATGACATGCGTGTTAGTGTTATTTGTTTAATTTACAAATATTGAATGTCACACGGAAACAAGCATGCCTTTTTAACAATAAAAACTAACTTTTATTATGATACACTTTGACAGTTACAACGTTTTTATATGGTTTTCGGTACGGTTTCATACGAAAAGTATGCCGATTGTGTGTTCCTACAATAATATAAATGACTAAGGTGGCGATAAATATGACTCTGCCTGAATTTGGAGATACGGGCGTCAAAGAAATGGGGATTTACATAAGGTGACATGAGAACATTTTGGTAAATGGTTCCAAGTATAAAATGGTACAAGTTATATGATAGAGAGGATACTAACATTCATTTTATAAACACGATTTATTTCATATCATGCGATTTTTGTTGACAGAATTCATTTTTAAATTTCAATACTATCAAGTGACTGTATGAAATCCACATTAAAATGCTTGCTCATGACACGTTAACCAAAGTTCTTAGAAGTGTTTTATATTAACAGAGATCAGATTACACTGTAACCTTAACAATCATGCAGCATAAGCCTCCGATTATTCATTCCTGTGGAATGCATGCATTAAACGATCATCGGTCCTGTCGCCTGCAAAAATGTTTTGTCTGAATACATAACAGTTTCAATAGCGTGAATTTTCCGATAAATATCAGAGACCATAAAGTTTCAAAAATATTCCATAGAAGGTTTGCATATTCAGACCTGTGAAAGTTTTGCTAAACAACCAAGGTAACCCAGGTTCTGCTCAGATAGGCCGATGCGCCCTAATGCATATGAATTTAGGTATCGTGAGGTTTTTCTGCTTTTACATTTTATTTTTATAACCTTAATAATCTTATTTGAAATATGTTGCAATGCTTTGTTCATAATTATTGTAAAATGCTGGGTTTTGTGCAGAAATTGTGATAGATAGAGTAAAACGCGATTTTACCGATGAATCTTTTTTCTTCATTATAATCTTGGAGTGGCTTTTATCTGAGTTATAGTCCCTGAGATCGCCTTTTCGTTGTGCAAGACAACGAACTTGTGACGCAGTGGGTAGAGCGTTGGACTCTTGCCACACAGATCCCGAGTTCGAGC
>WEDG01007740.1:0-49673 GCA_017591395.1 Schistocephalus solidus | reverse complement strand
TCCGAGCCAGTGAGTTGTCTGATGTGGGAGTGGGCGCATTGGCTGATGGGTCGGCGTAGCCGTCTTCGCGTGCCATAGCATGACCTGGCCCCCATAACGCACACACCAGGATTCACTAAATCAGGGCAGATGGAGAAACCATCGCAGTTTGACTCCCAGTCCACTGGTAAGCCACTCGACACACACAGCATATACACTTGGCCAATGGCGTGGTCTGGTGGAAGCTTCAGATTGGCAGCCTTCTAAGCCACGGTTTCTAGGACACCGTGATATTCTCATGTACGTGATGATAGTGAGGTGTTGTCTGCAGTTTCTCCAGGGAAGTCTTCACAGTGTCCTTGTAGCGTCGTACTTGACCCCCTTGTCGACGAGAACGCATGGTGAAATCTCCATAGAAGAGTCGTTTGGGTAATCGTTCGTCGTCAGATCCACAAAGGTAGTGTAGAGGTGAGTCCGCATCTCCTGGCACTTCTCTTGCAGCTGTCGAGCGGTGAAGATTATGTCGATTGTTCCTCGGTGTCGTCGGAAGCCACATTGGCTTTCCGGGAGCAGTCCCTGCTCCAGGTGAGCGTTCAGGCGAGGAAGGAGAATGTGGGCGAAGATCTTTCCGGCAATGTTCAACAACGAGATTCCTCGATAGTTGTCGCAGAGTTTGCGGTTCTTTCTTCGTACTCTTTCTGATAGTATATAGACGCGTACTAGGCACTGGTCTAAACTCCGATTTACGTGTTCCTGACCCAGATCGAGTGGCACGGCGTGTTTTATTTTAAACATAAGTTATTGATGCTGCTGCGAGTAAAAGATTACCGACAGAATCAAGGCAGACGTAATTGCTATTTCTGGCTTATAAGTCATCAGCAGATAGCCATGCTCAACCTCAGGTTTTGCAAAACCCGAGGTTCAAACCCGTGACCTGTCGCTTAGAAGTCTATGTTTCTAACCTTTGAGCCCCACAGGTTCGTTGTCTTACCGGTGTTGATCGGAAGTATTGACGTTTATCGAGTGGTGCTCACCGATCGGGTACGGGAATTACTTTCGAGCCCTACCAGCAGCCACACCGTGACTAAAAGATTACGGACAAAGTCCGGAGGGAGGGAATGGCCATTTACGGCTTATTAGCTGTCATCAGGCTGCCATACCCAACCCCAGGTGGTGTTGCACCCGAAGTTCGAACCGGTGACTTGTCGTTTTAAATTCCAACTGTCTACGCAATGAGTATTCCCCTTGCTGTTGTGGATTAAGGTGCCAAAACATCGCCGATTTTGTGCACCTGGTCGTCATCTGATGGATTCTTGATTGATTGCTTATGAAACCCTGCTTTGGAAGTTACCATATTTTATCAGCATTCGTAAATTCCATAGGTTGGTTTAGGTTGTATGGGTAACTTGACCCGAGATCGATTCAACTTATGATTCCCAGAGGCTGATCAAAGCTCAACTGACTAGAATGTTGGCTGTGTTAGAGCTTTCCTCTTGTTGTAGTGGGTCTGAATCTCACCGAGGCCATCGCATTTTTCAGCACTGCGTCAAATGAATAAAGGTTATATCCAGGTATTTTTCGTGTTTGCCATATTTGCAATTCCTTCAATGAGATTTAAACCTTGAAGCGTCTATCGCTGTTCTTCTTCAAAAACACACCAAATCGATGGCGTAGCGATAAGATCACCCCTGGGAACTCTACTATCTGATGTCTTCATGGGAAAACTAAATAAAACTTTCATACCAATGCTCGATGCGTAGATGATCTTTTTGCAATAGCAGATGAAAAGCTTGACTTGGATACCCCACTGGATAAGCTGAATCGGACTCACCCAGCATTTACCTTTTCCTTAGAAAAAGAGGACGGAGGGTGCCTCCCTTTCTAGAGGTCCGACTTAATAGAACGCCTGATGGAACAATTCATGGAAGTTTATTTCGCAAGAAAATATGGACAGGCAGTGCACACTTTGCTGCAGTTTTATCCCGTTAAGTGAACAACGAAGGTTAGTTCGCTGCCTCTGCAACCAAGCACTGGAGAAAGAAAGCATTTTCGGACGAAACTCTCTGCTTGAAAACGTCATCCTCCGAAAGTTTGTAAGTAAATCTAAGGCCACCCAAAATTGGACGTGCCGGCGGCTGAGAAGAAGGCGTTATTTCGCACACCGCCATTTGGAGGCAAACCCGGAAAGTGAACGCGACCATCGCCTGCACGAACCATCCGCTAAGATGAGACTTGGTCTCCCAAGCACTCCACCTCTTTGCCTTGAAGGCAAGGACAGACTGCCCTTTCAGACCTCTTCAGTGTGCATCTACGCCTTCACTTGCTCCTGCGGGGTAAGAGATATTGGTTCAAGTGGATGTGAGAGCACCGCCCTGTCTGGCGAAATCAGGCATGTAAACGTCCATTGCTAGTGCAAGTGTGACTCACTTTGTTGACAGCGGCTGCCAGTCAACCAGTCATTCCGAGTCATCTATAAAATTCCTGCGGCAGAGGATACTTGCGATAACAGAAGCAGTGGTCATACGACTAGCCAACCAGACCTTGTGCTGCCATGTACCGTTCATACAGGCCTAAGGTTTCCTTGACCGAGCACCCTAGTAGCAAGAGTATACCACCACTATATAGAGGGGCTATTGATTTTTCTCTATAGGTATCTCGAGGCTCTGTTGGTTTTCTCCAGCGGATGTATATCGAGGGGATTTCGAGTTTTTGAGATACTCAAAAACGGCCACAGTGTGACGTGCAGCAGTAAGCACGACTCCTTTGCTTAGCTTAATGCCGGTTCCCACCTCCAATCCATTCGATTTTGTTTTTTTCCCCTCCAGTACGTTTTAAACCATTTTTAATAACTTCTTTTGAACGATCGAACCGAACAACACGGTGCCCCCTTCCCAATGGAGGGGGTGACTGAACGCACGCAGGTATGTTGCAACCACTTAATACCAAAGAGTATGTAATAATAAAATGCATATTGTAAAAGAATTTAAAATGATATATGTGCAAGTGGAGATGGATGTGAATCACAGCTCATAGGACATATCAAGGCAGTCCATTGGCAAGAGTGCTTTTAGGTAAGCCGGGACGATGGTCTGCATTTATGGTCTGTAGTTGAAAAATAAATATTAATTAGCGTTCGAGTAACACTCACCGTTGGTTCGCGTGCTTCTACTTTGCTTTTGTAAACACTTGGCCAGGATGTCCAGCGACCGTTATGGCTGACTCGAGGTCAGCAAAGGTAGCCCTGCCATTGGCATTCCATGCCGGTTATAATGAAGCTTTCCGATGATCACTTCATAGAGCTTGGATCCTGAGAGATCCTCCTTCAGTTTTCTTCCTTTTAAGTTTATATGCGGACTGATCTCGTCCAATAATAAATCATAAAACACGCTTGCCGAAGCCATCAGTAGTTTTTCTCCAAGACACGTAAGAAGACAGTGATACGTTGCGTTGCCTACTAGGTCATTTCGGAACGAACCGTCCTTTAGTCTCTCGTTGCTCGCCCAGAATTCAGCATGTACGCAGGAACCCAGTATGCGTGTTCACACATGTCCCGTTGCGTTAGGTGACGAAACAGAGGCTTGTTTAATTATCTGACAACCCCTTCCTCGTCCCCATCTCCCCTCAGCCCCCGAACCCCCTGACAGAACCCCTTTAACCCCCTTCTCTGCACTTACTGTGTATGTGCTGTGGAAATTTGCGCTACTCTACCCTTCTTATATGAATGCACAGGCCTGATGATCAATAATCAAAAGCGTATGTTTGCCGAACGTGAATTCCTGAATTTGTGCATGGTAGGATTAAGACTAGGGTGAAAGTTATGGTTAAATAGACAAAATTATATAACCGATAAAAACAAGGGAGACTGGAATAGCCAGTTCTGGTTTATTAGCCATCGTCAGTTAGCCATACCCAACCCCATGTGGTGCACCACCCGAGGATCAAAGCCGTGACCTATTTATCGGAATTCTAACGCTCTAACCACTGAGCCATGGGCTCTTTGTCTTACCAGTTTTGATCTGGAATATTAATAAAAGTAGATAGGCGCTCACCCATCAGTTACAGGAAGCACTCTCAAGCCCCGCCAGCAGCCGCTTAGCGGCAAGTGATATAGGCAAAATGATCTTACCGACAAAGACAAGGGAGAAAGGAATAACCACTTCTGGCTTCTTAGCGGTCATCAGCCAGCTCTACCCAACCCCATGTGGCGCATCAACCAAGGATCGAACCTGCGACTTATTGATCAGAATTCCAATGGTCTATCCATTGAGCCACGGGCTCGTTGTCTTGCCAGTTAGGGTTGGAGCTCTGTTGATGTGGGTTTGTCCTATTTAGGGTTAAAGTCAACGGTTTCTTAAAGTATATTTTATGCTTATGGGACGATAATGCCGAACCCTTCTGGATTCTGGCCCAAGGCCTTTTTCCAACTAGGGATGGATCCCTACTTCTGTGTCCTACGCACAGGTGACTGGATTGCGAGTTGGCAAGCGACAGATGAAGGCCTTTTTAATGGCCAGCAGGGAACGCATGTTGCAAAAACCGCAGCAGTCTAATGTCTTATGATACATCGGGCAGAAGTTCATTCCGTAGTCAGTGGCTGATGTCATACTATGCTAAGCAAAATTTAAAAATACATTTTTAAAATTAATCACTTAATTGGAACTGTAAAGTTAATTAAATTAAATTATTTTGGATCATAATCCAATGATATTTTGAGCACAACAGGTTGCTGGCTATTTAACGAGTGTCTTTGTGGCTGCCTAAAAAACTCGCACGCAATAAAAATGACTGCGCAATTTCTTTAGGTCGCCGATGCCCTTAGATACGCAAATATATTTCATAGAAAACCAACAAATTTCTTCGTTCTAGTATTCATTTGATAGAAGTAGCACGGCTAATTCTGAAGTACTTTAAGACTTACAAGTCCTATTAACCTTGTTCGTTTACGATTGCCGGCGTCCATTATGGTCAGCCAGCGTCCATTGACCAACTTGAACTATTCCACAAAAACCTGGATTCCACATTCCTAGGAATTTAATTCAACTTCGAAACAGAAGTTGAAGAACGACTCCCGTTCTTAGATTTCCCCGTACATAGGAAGACAGACGGGACACTACATACCTCAATATATCATAAAGATACGTACACTGAGGTCGTCTTACATTTTGGGAGTAACCAACCCATGTCTCACAAATGCAGCTCTGTTAAAAGTTTGCTAAGTTGAGCAAAAACGTACTGTGCCGATGAAGAAACATATTGATCAGAAGTAAAATACATTTTTGAACTATTATTCCAAAATGGATATCCTCCTGACTTTGCCCATCAATGCATGCGACGACAACAGTTCAAAGAAGAAGGTATTTCCAGGGCAATGAACTCTTAGGCGTCAAAACCAAAAAACTGGCGAACCTTCCCGTATGTAAAGAATTTATCGAAAAACAGCTCAAGAAACACCATATGTGAATAGCTTACAAACCTACAATAACTTTGCACACCCAGCTTGTACACCCTAAGGGCAGGATTCGCTATTTCAACGGAAAAGAAGTCATCTTCAAACTACCATGTACAATTTGTGATGCAGTCTATTGCGGCCAAACCGTGAAATCTCCGTCCACCCGTTTACATGAACATCAGTTAGTAGTGAGGAGACGAGACCCCTTACCTCAGGTAGCAATACAAACACTGGATACGGGACACCGTTTTGCATGGGAGGATACCCACATCGTTGGTGCCTGCCCAACAAGGAAGGGCCGCGAATTCCCGGGAGCCATGCACCCATATTAGGCATGCATTAAGAGGCACGTCAATTTGGATGCCAATTAGAAATTTTTCAAGTTCCAGTGGAAGCGAACAAAGCCACTATCGACTGGATAAAGTAAAGCACTGGATGCCTATTGACTTAAACTTTAGCCAACCATAGAGTTTTGTGTTAGGCATTGTTTAAGGTCAACTGTTTTGTGTACCACTCCCATTTCTCTGAAGAAAAACTGGGGTACCAGACTCGAAACTTTACATAATAAAGTTATTTTGTTCCCAGATAACTTCATCTTAATTTTATATATATATATATATATATATATATATATATATATATATATATATATATATATATATATATATATATATATATATATATATAGGAATCTATGATATAAATTCGAACGAAGACATACAATGTATAGACTGAAAACCAAAGATTTGACTTAAAATTACTGGGGAGAGAGAGTGCGGTAGCTACATTGCAAGTCTACTATCTCTTATAAACTAATCCACGCACAAGTCACCGTAATAACGCCACCATGCATACAGTGGACATCTTCGAAAATGACGATTGAACTGTCATTGCCCAACAAACAGGACTTAACGCTATTATCTTGGGTGTTAAAGCGCTCATAGTAGATCCGATATTATACCCTAAACCCAGTAAACGGCCCAGTTTTAAGCCATTAGAAATGAGCTGTGTGCATGCGAGGGTCACCAAAGCGTGGAATATGGTTCATGTGACAAAGGATAATAAACTTACGTTGAAAACTCAGACTAAACCCATAAAATTTAATAAATAATGATAAAATATAAATATATAGGTTTCTGCACCGCATCTGTTATCATCTTTTAATTGCGGCAGGGCTATACAACTGGTACACTCATTCAATAAACCGAACTAGTTATTTGACTACCGTAGAAAAATCATTCATAAGAAGAAGAAGAAGAAGAAGAAGAAGAAGAAGAAGAAGAAGAAGAAGAAGAAGAAGAAGAAGAAGAAGAAGAAGAAGAAGAAGAAGCGAACGCCGGAAAAGGTATTTTATTGGTTGGATTTTTCGGATCCTACCTCAAACTATCAGCACACAGCCTCAAGCTCGAACCAGCAGTAGACTGACTAAAACAGGCATTGTGGTATGGATTTAAAAATTTGCAAAAAACACTAAAATTGTCTGTACAAGGTAGACCACTCAGCAGGTGGACTCAAAATGCGCGCGTTTCGGTAAACTTTCTTACCTACAACATGTATTGCTTCAGTTCTGCTCCTCATCACTATGGTTTAAATTGAAAAAAACTCTTATCTAACTTGTAGGTCTCTGACTCACCTCACACAGGCTACACAGAAACGTCGGTCAGTTGTAGTACATGAGCTAATATATATTCGAGGTTATAATCAATAGGCAGTTGCTTTGCTCCTAAAAATAATCTTGTGGTGCATATAACTTTCACGTGAAGACCGTTTATATATTTTCAGTTAAGCACAGGTGGTTGAGGGGAGAAAGTGTGGTATGTACTGTGCTAGTCTACTGTAACTTAAAACGCGCAGGTCACCGCATAGACGGCGACTTCGCGTCACCCTGGTCAATGCGCCCAACCTTGGATGTAATCGATTAACAAAGTTTCGTATTCGCCTGGTGCAGAAGCGTGGGGGACCGGGTGAAGTCAGTCCGACACGCCAGCCCTTGTCATAAACAACTAAATGAGCTCCGAACCCATCGGGTCACCTTCGAATTCTTAGACTTTGAAGCGCGTTGTAGAGTGCGGATTAGGACTCGCAATAAGAAGGGCAGCTGTGGCGAACTTTTTTACCTTGCCAGCCGCTCACCTCTCGTCGTTTTTACGGATTTGTGCACTGTCTCTTTAAGGTTCCCAGGTTCGCTTCGTACCTTATGCACCCACACAATAACGTGAGTGTCCCGTTAGCATATGCTCACACCCAACGACGCCGATCCCGAATTCTATGCAGAACCCACCGGTGACACGGCCCACTTTTGTCCATTAGTCAAGGACGATAACATGACATGACAGTTCGACCATCGTATCCGATGAGGTCCCCATGTGCTCCACAACATGTGCAATAGCGGCAAGTAGCGTGTAATTTGGTTTAAAGTGGTAATAGACTTGTGTTGCATCTACCGCACTCGCTCCTGCACCCAAACCTAGACCTTGTCTTATGACCAGGTAAAGGAGACCGTCGGTGGGAGAGGACGCAAGTAGGTGGCGAGGCCGAAACCGCCCATAAACGTGTGCCGTCACACCTGGCTAGCATCCCACAGAGTGGAAGTGCCATAAAGGCCATATTAAGGAGCCCTTGCAGCCTGACTCTCAGTCCGCCAGTCAGCCACTCCACACAAAACACACATTGGACTGACCACGCGGTCCGAGTTATCCCGTCAGATGGCAACCTTCCAAGCCACGGCTTTTAGCGCCCCGTGATAGTTTCAAGCGCGTCAGATTGTTTATAGTGAGGAACATGCGCTGAGCCGTCGACCTCACTCCCCCCCCCAAAAAAAAAAATCTGACCACCATCCGAGACGGTCAGTTGTCTAATGCGGAAGTCGGCGCAGCTGCTAGTGACCCCGTCTACGCGTACTACGTACACGACGTGCCCAACCCACCCCGAAAACAAAACCACCAGGATTTCATACAACACGGAGTTGAACGGCTCGCATCTGGCATGTGTGAGATAACCAGAGTTCACGTTAAGGAGCCATAGCAGCCTGACTCTCAGGCCACCAGTCATCCACTCCATACAAAAAACACTAGGTTGAACACGCGGTCTGAGATATCCTGTCAGTTGGCAACCTTTCAAGTCACGGCTTTTAGCGCACTGTGATAGTTTTAAGGGCGTCAGATTGTTTACAGTGAGGAAATGCGCCGAAAAAAATCGATCTCAACACAAATTCCTTTTCCCAGAGAACCAGTCAACTGTCAGAAAGATAACGATCCTTTCGTAGATGCTTCAACCGTGCCAAGAACGCCAAACAGAAGAACCACATACCAGTCCAACTAATGAGTGGTTTTATTTTACTGTGTCGTGGTTTGTCCTCACGCAATGCACCTCCAATAAAGTAATATACATTAGTGGCAAATTTCTTTTAGGATATTCGACGTACAGCAGCATTACACCTACGGCAGTTCGATTGCCTTACGCCAACAATGTTCAGCGACTGTATTAATCCTACTGATATGACATGACCGCGCGAGCGATAAGGGTGAATGATTTGTCCTGGTTAAGCATAACACCGTATAAAGCCGAAACAGCAAAGACCCGACACCAACTGTCGATGGGCAGATTGTGCTCGCTACAGCGGGAGGGGTTTCGAGCGAACGGCACAAATGTGATAGAGCCATGAAATCGAATGAAGCTGCGAAACGTTTTTTACAAAATGCAGGCTGACAGACAGTGAGGTGGGATGGCGTGTATATACCAGGGGATGGGAAGAGGCGTTAGAACCCGAAGTCGAATCAGCAAGATTGCTCTGTGTAGATTTCCACTCCGAATAACTAGTCCTCATCCAGCTCGGCAGGCGCGGACGCAACCGCTGCGGCCGCCGACTTCTGCTTCTTCCTCTTTTTCTTTGGCGTTGTGAGCACACTGTCATCTTCAGCGGTTGTGGCGGAGGCGGTGATCGAGTTCTCCAGCTTAATTTTTTTAGACGGGGTAGGCGCTTCTTCAGTAGCTGCAGACTCGGACAGACTGTGCTTTCGCTTTTGTTTCTTTTTCTTCTTTTTCTCCTTATCGTCATCCACCACATTCACGGACTCATCAGCCGGTGCAGCTGCCGGTTCTTCTATTGACACCTGCTCAGTGAGGTGCTTCTTTTTCTTTTTCTTTTTCTTCAGTTCAGACGAAGGCGCATCGGCTTCATCGTTTTTCTTGTAGAAACTGAGGTTGGGGGAAGAGGAGCCATTGAGAGTGGCGATGGCCCGCTTTTTCAGCTTGCGAACCACTTTATCAGCCTGAAAGTTAAAGGACAACCGCTTTGTAAACAGGTGATGGAATAACAAACAATTACTTAAATAGAAAAGGCTACTAAGAAGGAATAAGAAGAGAGTTATCACGTGCGCGTGTGAGGCGGACGTCTGTCCAGGCATGACGTGCATAACAGAATTACGGAATATTTAGTGCAGACTGGGACAGGAGCGATCACCTAATCGAACGCTTAAGCGGGTGTCCGCGAAGTTCAGCAGGGCTAAAAGGAGAATATGGCTCCGCTGGAAAACAATCTATACCTGGAGACGTTTAAACACCGACCAATGCTAACCAAACACCCGACAAAATCCGTTGTTTTCTCCGCACGGAATACAACAAGCATTTTGTAAGATTTATAACCTTTATTATCTAAAAAGTTAAGTCTGGGACCCCGATAGCAATAATTAAAAGAACTGCCTAGTATTCTTGTTTACTCTAAGCAACCTCTGACGGTGAACTCCTAAACGGGCTTGAACGAGCAGAATGATGAAAAAATTGTTCCGGTGCTTGACCAGATTTCTCCTTTGCTCATACAAACACCTGGGGTTCGAACCTTCGAATTTACACTTCAAAAGTTTAGTTAATATTTGAAGTTAGGCAACCTTTTGTACAAGGGGCCCTAGTGTCCATCGGTGGCTGATAGTTTAACGACCTTTAGCAAAGATAGATAGGAAATAAGCAGGTTCTCGGGTCTGGTGGATAAGCAATCGCAGACTAGCAGCGACATTGCTACAGGGTGCGGTGGGCTGAGGTTCAGCCCTATAAAAAGCCGCAAAATACGATGATGGCACCATGAAATGGGGATAAAGAACGGCTAGTTAATAAGTTTGTTTGCCGTCACTACCTTCCGGTTAAGTTCTTCAGTCAAAGAGACAGGATATACAACCTCGAACCAACAATCCGAGCGAGTTTGAGATAGTACTCATAATTCCTAATAAATCATACGAAAAAGGTACGACCAAGCAATACGACGCATGCTACAGCGTCCGCAGAAAACGGCACGTTGCCCAAACTTAATCATGTTGGTCGAACAAACAAAACGGTCCTGGGCGGTTGTACTTAAAGAAAAACAGCGAGCTGTCTTCATCAACCCGCGGATACCTGCTGCGGCGCGTGGGAAATTAAGACCCCGAGGGTCAACTCTTACTTCCCTCTTTAACACAGAGATCGGCAGAACCCTTCTGATAGACGAAGTGTAGCAATCGCCTTCATGCGATAAGGAAAAGGTGCCTTTTTGCGTGAGAACTAGGCAGTGACCGGCGGGTTTGTGTATGAATGAATTGGCACTTTACTGCCTGTGTCTCCGTGTACGCGCGAACAGCAGCTGTTGAGGGAGTCTTCCACTCGTCCCCTCGCTCTGATCTTCTGACCCTTTTCGGTGACGCGATGGTCAGGGTGGGTTGAAAATAACTCTTCAAACAGAGCGCTTTACTAGATACTTCAGCTTTTTTGTTGTGGTCTTTTTCTCTCAGGTCAATGCAATAGCATGTGACCATCCTTGACATTAAGAAATAGCTGCTGTAATACTTAGTCTGTGAGACAATGATGTGCCCGGAGAAGACGTTATTCCTGCTAAAATCTAGAAGTTTTGCGTCGACATGAGCATTCTCAGTGCGAGCTAGTTGAGATAGTGTGGATAGACGAAATCTGTCCTAGAAACGGGAGATGAAGCCATCCTTCTACCTAACCTCAGAGAGATAAAAACTAGGTGAACTATCGTGACACAAGCTTGTAGACGTTACTGCATTAGCGGACGAACGTGAATCTAGGATGAGACACAACCAAACCAAGTTCCAAGCCGGACATCGGTGCACAGCCCAGATATTCATATAGCAAAGCATTCTATCGTACCACCAGAATTACCGGCAGCCGATGACTGTTTTTTTTGCTTAGTCTAAGCATTCGGGTTCGTCCACCATGGGTCTCTGTGGCAGATAATGGAACAAGACGGTCAGGAAAGATAAACAAGCACTGTGAGCAATGCCTGTTATTGTCTCACTAAGATGTGAGCTCTGGCTTACAAAAATCTCTCCTAGCCGTCTAATAACAGATCTGGTATTAGACAAGCCTTTATTCTGCTGTCTATTCTGTTCTCGGAATCATCATACACAGCGCTGCTGCACACGGGGTTTAGATAATCCGTAGTATTTATGGTTTTGATATGACGCCTTTGTCGGTACGAAGACCCGCGTGTACACGGCATCTGTTCGTTCAGTTTTATACGGTTGTGAATACCAGAACGTGTGCGGAAAACGAGCCAAAAACAGCAAGGTTCAGCTATCATTTCCCAAAAACTATGTTCTGGATCGTGCCGAGTGAGAAAAAATGCGCTCACGCACGTCTTCTTGATCCGGCGCCGATGCCACGTGGAGACACCGAAGATGACATCTCGAAGTCTGGCACAACATTTTCTATAGAAAAGTATAATTTATTACTGCATGATGTTCAAGGACTGGCTCCGCATATGCAGCACACATCCCACTCCCGGCAGTCTCATCGCCTCAGTGACACCAAGCACTGAGATACAATTAGCTGTTGTCTGCAGTCTTCCTAAAAAGCCTCTTTTTGCACGAATTTAGTGTCTGGTGTTGCATTGTATTCGTGAAGAACTGTGCGGCTGAGAACGGCACCAAAAAGGCAGAAGTACAACCGTTGGCGACACCGAATTCAAAGATCAATTTGAACTTTTGTTTGTTAGATTTGCCACTGACACCCCTATCGCACCGGCCACATTTCGAAAATCGCATCCTAAAGATGCAGGTCGCGTCCGAATTGTATAGCGCCAACACCCGCACAATCGAGCACTGTGTTAAAGACGAATTCTTCCACTTTATTAGGCCATGTGCGCTCCCATCGTTCTCTTGAAGAGAACAGTTTGTATGTTTACTATCTAGTATACTTAAAAATAATGTTCTTTCGGTTACCGTAGCAAGCGTTAAGGTTAGCTTACAAAAAGGTCACGGTAGGGTGAGTAGGACGGGTTGGCCTGAATGGGCGTCTAAAACTGCACCGATCAACCAGTTCCAGTTACCCGCGACAATCGGTTGAAATGTGAAGCAATTTGCGTCCGGCAAGCCAGTTAGCATGTGGTATTTCTTAAGAAGTGTAGCCATTAGGGTTGGTAAAAAGTACAACAATTCCTAAAATATAAATTCAAGTGAAATTTTGTCAGATATAACTGTAAACACCGAACTGCGCCAGCTGCAAAAAAATCGTCTCTTTACTGCTAATGCATTGAACACCACATAATTTAGTAGAAAATATTATGGTTTTTACTGACACGGCAGTTGAAAAATATGCGACCATCATTTTCAAAAAGGGTTAATGACGGCACAAACCTCAATAATTGCGGCTGCCATAGCTTCGGCGTTCGTTTTTGGCATTTCACCGCTCTCGAAGTATTTCAACCGGTCTTCAACCTGCTGCCGCAAGTGTTTTCCATAAACATTACATAAAATGTCGCTAAAGCAGTCTATCCTTGTGGCGAGAGCGCACTTGGCCGCCAGAAAACGGGAAATTCGACCTTTATTTTCTTTCGCGGCACGACCGATAAAAGAACTATGAAAGATCAATCCATACTTCGGTGTTCTTCCGCGCGTACGCAGAGCCCTAAAAAGAGCCTTTTCAGCGCCCAAAATCTGAATGGTGGAGGCCGGGAACTTCGCCAGATTAGTAAGTGATCCTGCATGTGAGATAAGTCGAGCGGCGACCTGACTCCCGATCAGGCAATTGAGGTTAGGAGCGACGCCGGAGAGTTTGGACACTAGATAGTCATATGCCTTTGCTCGACGTTCCAAAAATAATTTGATACGATCCGTAAAAAGTGTCAAGTTTTCGACATCTTGGTCCGTCACATCAAAACCTGAAAAATATTATGCTCGATAAGTTAGCATACCCATAGAAGTTTTTGCAGCCTCAACAATAGCCTGGGCTTTCTCATGATCCTGGATTATATCTTCGATCTCTTGCAGACGGTCCTCAGTAGTCTGCTCCCGAGACCGCAAGAGATTGACCAATTTGATGTAATTTGAGCTCTCAGGTACAATTTTCATCAGTTCCGGAAAATGATAGGAAAACCATTCTTTTATACGCATTGAAAATGTGTTTATATCTTTGTCCATTTGGTCTAACAAACTGATTGTTTGGATGACCATATTGTCGGCCCTGTAAAAATATATTACGATAGCTTTTATCTTGCCTGTTGACGTTAAACTTGACTTTTGCGCGGGAATAACTATGACCAAGACCAATTTGTGCTTGTGATTCTGCAAAGTGTGACAGTTCGGCAATGTAAAACGGAAAGAATTGTCTAATCTTGCGGAATATTTCTGAGGCCATTGATTCAGATGTACACTGAATATTGTCTGACAATCCTGCCTCAGGAGACTTGATTGCATCGGCGAGCCTACGATCAGCAACACAAAGGAGAACATGTTTTCCATCATTCAGATGTGATGACAAAAAAGACTGAAGGTCATCGTGCACCAAGCCCTCAGAAATTGAGTTGCAATTTTCCAGTGCATTTTCGGCCGAAGTAAATGACACGAAGCCACGAAGCTTGAAACATTTTGAAAAGGACTCGTAGTCAGCTGAAACTTCAGGTATTGCATCAACCACATCGGACAGTTGATGCATTTTCGTAGACAACAGGGCATATCCAGATGCATGTTCAAATAGAAAGTTCACTCTTTGCTAGGATAAAAAATATGAAAGGAATCACGCTCACACCTTCATTTTCCGTCCAAATAAAACAGGTAACTCAAACAAACGCTCTTGGAACTAGTTCAAGTTTGTGATGATTTATTATTCCATGTTATGTCTTCTTCTGTACCTTTTATCCGAACAATTCATTGGGTTGAAAACCAAACCTGGAATAACTGTGCCTTTCATTTGTTAGCTGTTTACGGTGTTAAACCAAACTTTGCAACCTAAATGCAATTTGTCAGCGAATCTAGCAATTTCCGGATAGCCGGTTGCTTCTTTGTCAACTCATACATGATTGCTTCTTCGTAGAGAAGCACGAAATTTTTCAGCAAATGTTTACAGCTAAGCCTATGTGGACGGCCATCATTCCAGTGAGCAGCATCGGTAAAAAAGTACATTGGTTTCACAAACGCTTAATCTGCCATTTGGAGCACTTCAGTTATGATGACTTGTGGTGGGAAAAATTTTAACGTGTTAAGTCTGATAGAAAATTCTTACATAGACATGTTATCTTTGCATGGAACCCGATCATATGAATTGGTAGATTTGTACCCTATCTGCATCAAATTTGAGCACATCACAATCTGATTTTGCTGGGTGTCTTAACTGACATACGACGAGTTTGCTATCCGAAAGTAGTGAAAATATATTATGCAAGTAGTCGGTTTTTCCGCCGTCCATTAATCCGAAAGCATAACGAGTTTATCCGGCGGTAGTCTGCACTCAGTAACGAAGGCGACCCTTTTGCACATATTGACTTTGGTCTGCCTAACCTTTCTTGTCAATTGACGCAGTGACTGGTATTAAGACCGCTTGAAGTAGACCGGTGGTCAACAACACCAATGGGCTTCAAATGTGGTACGCAACCAGTATCTTCTGTCCTGGTTGTATTTTTCGGACACAAAAAATTACTTTCTTGATAACTATACGTCCATGTCATTTATTTAGATGACTTTAAGTTCAGCCGTGTCAACCGCATACGCAATATGCTTCAGTTGAATACAAATAACAAATATAAGAACGAAAACAAACACACAAACAAACAAACATTTATAATGGTATATATTCAGGAGTTTTTTTCACTGCCAGCCTCTACCCACTGAATATTTCATCTGAAAATACCTGTAAACCGGCATTAAATACAACTATTATTATTATTATTACTATTATTATGCAGAGTAGGGTACATTAAGTAGATTCAATTCAATTCAATTTATTGAGGGAAATAGGCATGGGCCTTTGAGTACCCTATTTGTAACGTAAAATTAAGTGCGGTATACAGAGAAACCATGTGGGTTGCAAAGGTAAAAAAGGCGGTCATAAAATATGACAAGTGGTGCACGACTCTCGATGGTTAAGATAAATTCCTCATCGCTCAGGCTCGTTGCGGAACATAAAACTAACAAGGTTCCTTTTAAAGCTTTCCAGCGATGGTGACATCACAACGTCTTCAGGGAGGGCATACCATGGTTTAACCACTCTGAAAGAGAAGGAGAAAATGCGCAAATCCAGTCTCGCCTGCTGGACACGCAGTTTTAATGGGTAACCTCGGAGATGGGTCGTGGTGGCAATTCAAAGAAGTCCGAGAATTCCAGGCAACAATCCAATCCCTTCACAATGCGGAATGTCTGCAGGAGATCACCACGCATTTGCCTATAACTCAAAGGGAACAGACTAAGATTCATTAGGCGGGTTGGATATGGCAAGGAGCTTTGACTTCTAACCATTTTGGTGGCTTTCCTCTGTTCTCTTTCGAGGCAGTTCTGATCTTGAACTGTCCAGGGTTTCCAGGCGTGCATAGCATATTCCAAATGTGGCCTAATGAATCTTCCAAAAGTCTTAGCGAAAAGTTCTTCATCGAAATCCAAAAAGGCTCGTCTGATGGCATGCAACACCGAAATTGCGCTCTTCACCACTTTCAAGCAGTTAGACGATGGTTTTAAGGTGGTGGTCGTCAGCACACCAAGGTCCTTTTGGGTTTCCACGTCTTTTAAGGCTTCACCGTTGAGAAAGTAACTTCTACTTTCAGCAGATCCAGATGGGTTGCCTAAGCGAAGTATTGTACACTTATCGACGTTGAACCGCAAAAGCCAATGATTCGACCACTCCTCCAACCGAGTTAGGTTGATCTGCAGTTTATCTTCGTCAGCAGGGCTCTGGATTACATTCCAGATTTTAATGTCATGGGCAAACATTGCTGCTTCACAGTCGAGATTCCTGACACAATCGTTTACGTATATTAAAAACAGTATTGGCCCTAGTACTGAGCCCTGAGGAACCCCACTCTCAACCGCAGCAGAACTTGACCTCTCTTGGCCGATGCACACAACGTGGCGCCGACCCACGAGGAAGTTTTTAATCCACTTGAGGAGGTTACCTCTGATTCCAATTCTTTCTAGCTTGTACAGCAGTCTCTCGTGCGGCACAGTATCGAAGGCCTTTTGAAAGTCAATGAAGGCAATGTGAACCGCGTGTCTATCTTCAAGTGCTTGGATCCACCTCTGGAGCGAATACAGCAAATTTGTTGTGCATGATCTTCCTTTTCTGAACCCGTGTTGACAGCTTGATAACAAATTATGAGTCTCTAGGAATTTCACCAATTCGCTCTTGATGATCCTTTCCATAATCTTGCCAAGGATGCATGTTAAGCTTATGGGCCTGTAGTTTCTCACTGACGCCCGGCTACCGCTTTTGTACAAGGGAGTTATATGTGCCAGCTTCCAATCGAAAGGAAGTGTTCCGGAGTCAAAGGACTTTTGAAAGAGCACTGACAGAGGTGCGGAAAGTTCATTTGCGAGTTCTTTCAGAAGCTTGGGTGGAAGCTCGTCTGGTCCTGGGGATTTCGACTCTTTTAGTACTTTTTAATTCCTTTTGGATCAGAAATTCTGAGAATAGTATGTGGCTAATGCTTGCAGTCGGTGGGTTATCCACTGAGGGACGAAGGAACCTTGCCTCGTTAGTGAAGACTGAGCGGTAAAACTGTGAAAAGAACTCGGCTTTTTCCCTGTTTTCAGAAATTTCGACGCCCATTGGTGTTAAGGAAATCTAGAATTAACTTCATATCTAAAGAAATATTAACTGTACAATATTCAAGTCCTCTCTTAAATATCTCAAAGTATTTTGCCGAAACTACAGATTTTAGTCATTTGCTCCTTTTAAACAGCCAGCAGGTGGATCAGCTGATGACGGTCACATATTTTTCAACTGCCGTGTCAGTGAATACCATAATATTTTCTACTAAATTATGTGGCGTTCAATGCATTAGGAGTAAAGAGCCTATTTTTTTGCAACTGGTGCAGTTCAGTGTTTACAGTTATATCTGACAAAATTTCACTCGAATTATTATTTTAGGAATTTTTGTACATTTTAACAATCCTAACGGCTACACTTCTTAAGAAATACCACGTGTTACCTGATTTGCCGGACGCAAATTGCTTCACATCTCAACCGATTGTCACGTGTAACTGGAACAGGTTGATCGCTGCAGTTTAAGATGCCCATTAAGGCCAACCCGTCCTACTCACCCTAAAGTAAACCTTTTTGTAAGCTGACCTCAACGCTTGCTACGGTAACCGAAAGAACATTATTTTTGAGTAGACTGGATAGTAAACATACAAACTGTTCTCTTCAAGAGAACGATGGGAGCGCACATGGCCTAATAAAGTGGAAGAATTTGTCTATAACACAGTGCTCGATTGTGCGGGTGTTGGCGCTATACAATTCGGACGCCTCCTTCATCTATACAAACTAAAGTTTAAATTGATCGTTGGAATTCGGTGTTGGCAACGGTTGTACTTCTGCTTTTTTGGCGCCGTTCTCAGCCGCACAGTTCTTCACGAATACAATGCAACACCAGACATTAAATTCGTGCAAAAAGACAACAGCTAATTGTATCTCAGTGCTTGGTGTCACTGAGGCGACAAGACTGCCGGGAGTGGGATGTGTGCTGCATATGCGGAGCCAGTCCTTGACCATCATGCAGTAATAGGTCTTTGCGCACATGACGAAATGCTTATAAAAATAGTTTGCCTTGCATCTATTTGTGTTCAGTCGAACCTGTTTATCGGACGATACTCATCAATCGACAATAATAGGATATCCTAGGCCCAGTAATAAATTCTACTTTTCGATAGAAAATGTTGTGCCAGACTTCGAGATGTCATCTTCGGCGTCTCCACTGGCATCGGCGCCGGATCAAGAATACGTGCGTGAGCGCGTTTTTCTAACTCGGCACGACGCAGAACCTAGTTTTTGGGAAATGATAGCTGAACCTTGCTGTTTTTGGCTCGTTTTCCGCACACGTTCTGGTATTCACAACTGTATAAAACTGAACGAACAGATGCCGTGTACACGCGGGTCTTCGTACCGACAAACGCATCATATCGAGACCATAAATACTACGGATTATCTAAACCCCGTGTGCAGCAGCGCTGTGTATGATGATTCTGAGAACAGAATGGACAGCAGAATATAAACTTGTCTAACACCAGATCTGTTATTAGACGGCTGGGAGAGGTTTTTGTAAGCCAGAGCTCACATCTTAGTGAGACAATAATTGGCATTGCTCATAGTGCTTGTTTATCTTTCCTGATCGTCTTGTTCCATTATCTGCCACCGAGACCCATGGATGGACCCGAATGCTTAGGCTAAGCAAATAAAAAACAGTCATCGGCTGCCGGTAGCCCTCGCGGTACGATAGAATGCTTTGCTACATTAATACCTGGCCTGTGCACCAATGTCCGGCTTGGAACGCGGTTTGGTTGGTCTCATCCTATAACCACCAGTGGAAGTGAGAGAGGAGGAGTTTATCGTGGACAACAGGTTCGAAACGCAGAGAGGAAAGTTGATGTCAAGAGGTCGTCATCGAGATGCGACCTTGTTAACTGCATCGTCCACCAACAAAGGTGCGAAACCATGAGAACCTGCCTCAATCATCACTTGAACCTGGAGAACATTGTCAGGGTTGCAAAATCGGAGGAAAGTATAAAGATTGTCAAAAGTTGGCGATGCTTGTTTAAAAGAAGCGGACGAAAACGTGAATGCAAATATTGACTATGCAGAGGATGCTGGAAATATTTTTACAGACCAATATAATATCAAGTGAGCTGCCTCAAATATCAGGAGAACCCTTTTCAAAATCCAAAAGTTGCGAGTGTGTGATGAAAACAGACAATAAGGACTTTATATCATCCGAAGTTAAACGTTTGCGTAATTTTTTTTGAAAATAGCTAATGTAGACGACAACCTACTTTCCAGTGGAAGATTATTCCATAGAAAGCATATTTAGAGGCCAAAAACTGAGAATGGTTTGCTGTGGAGCTAAAGTGTGGTGAAATGATCATGGAGGAATAACGAGTGAAATACGGTCGATCTTTCAGCGTGAGAGCGTTAATCCGTGGGAGATTTCGGCTGGACTTAACGCGAAATAGGAAGCAGAGACCGACTTCGAGTCTTCTAACCATGACCATGAATTGAATATATGTGCTAGTGGTTTGGAGAGATCGCCGGCCATTTCTTTCAATAACTTTGCAGGTAAATCGTCCAGACCAGATGACTTCGCTTCTTTCAGATTTTGCAGTTCTCTTTCCACGAGAGGTTCCGGCAGGAATATATATATTCAAGCACTGGACCAGCCCTCTATAACAGCACTGCTGACATATTCAAGCTGAATTTCATGTTCTCCAGTGAATACCGAGGCAAATAACGGACCCAAGTGCTCTCCTTTCTCACAATTTTCAACGAATTTAACACCATTCCCATCCATAAGTTCTGCGATTATGTCCTTGTTTTTTTTCAACTATTGACATAATAGAATACAATTTTAGGCTAATTTTCCGCCTGCTGGATAATTCATGATTCATAGTTCTTCCGTGCCTGACGGATTATTTTTTGACAGCATTTCGTTGTTGACGAGATTCCTCGAGATGTTCTGCTGACCCTGTTTTCCTGAATAACTTCAAATTTTTATTTTTCTTCTCTAACTGCCTGTTAAGTTGTTAACCAGGCAGGGCAACTGCTATTATTTTTTACCTTCACTGGACAAAAGCGTTCAATCAGATCGAGTGAAATCGTCTTAAATGATCACCAGTCATCCTTCGGATTCCCTTTGAGCAAAAAATCTCATTTCATGGACATCAGTTCTTTCTTCGTCGCGTTAAAATCGGCTTTCCATATATTTCGCTTGCCTTGCGTTCTCTTCTGGCGCTGAGAATAAAGGGAGTAATCCCACAGCAGCGTTCTATGCTCACTCTTACCGAGGGGTGCAATAGAATACACTTCATCAATGTAAGAGAAGTCCTTCGTAAATATTAGGTCCATAATATTGGCTCTGTGGTTCTCTCTTAATCTCGTTGGCATGTTAACCTTATGTACCAGAGGTTGGTTGAGAGTTAGATCCGTTAGCTTGCAACCGAAGAAAGTTGGTGCACCGTCGACTTTAAGGTGCATTAAAATCTCCAGCAACAAGCACCTCCTGGTTACTTGCTACTTCCTTGACCAAAAAGGAGTGACTCATCAGCTGCACTTGGAATGTTTGGTGGTCTGTAGATCTTCAGGAATTGTAGGCTTTGTGAACAATCCTTTTTAATCCTTATCCAGTGAAATTCATATTCAAGGAAGATGTCGTGCACTCGTTCGACTGCCAAGATTCCTGTCCAAACGTATATGGCCACTCCACCTCCCTGTCTGTTTTCTCCGTCTCTTCAAAAGAGCTGGTTTCCATCTATTGAAACCTCGCTATCTGCGATTTTGACTTTGGGCCACGTTTGTGCAATGGCAACGACATCTGGGGTTCGGTCTGAGACTAGTGCTCGTAGTTCGTCTACTTTCGAAAGGAGACTCTGCGAATTGGTATAAAAACATCTCAATTTGGACTGGGTTACTCCTCCATATAGACTTCTGCTCATTTCGTGCGATTGAATACTCGAGTCTGTCAGTGCTTTCCGAGACAAACTGATATCTTTTCCGCCCAATCTGATTTCTGATGAGTGGTCAGCCACCGAGTTCTGGAATGCCTTCCTTTAGTTATACGAGCCCTGTACAGTTGGTACTTCGTATTTAGTGTCCTTCGTCTCGGTGAGGACCTGCCTTGATGATGTACGGGGTCTGCCACAAAAAAGACCTCTTGAGCATTTTTATTTCCCCGTCCTTTATTTGGAGCCATTTTCCCCTGGTCAGTTCTCCTTTTCATTTCTCTTCTCAGCATCCTTATTTTGTGCCTTTCTGTGGGTTCGAAAACCGGCTGAAAAACACATCCCTGTGTGAGCTATAAGAAGCCATTCTCCGTTCTAGAAAGCCTGGAGACTGAACATCATTTTCAAGAATTATTGTAAGAGGCCTCGGTGATGATAGTTAATGTGAAACATACACTTTTCCTAAACGGAATGCTTTGTGCACGGTAACGCATTTGCCATCTTGAAGAATCGAATTTGAAAAGTGGACTCGGGAGCCCCTTTAATAACGAGATTGCTTTTCCAGTCAAAATGTCTGTTTGGTGACCTTGCGTTCTGGTTTGTTGATAGAGAGTCAGTATAAGGAAGAAATCTTCTCTGGGCAACGATTCCTAAAGGTAATGGTGAACCCCTTTTGGAAACGTTGCCAATTCGTCCTGCACTTGCTCCTGTATCACCAGCAGAGAATGCCACTTGAGCATCTACCGGTAAGAACAAGCTTTTTTTCGGAGTTCAAACGCATTGTTTGTGAAAGCATCTTGGCCCTTTTCGACTTCGAATTCTTATTCTTCGGTCCTTCAAATTCGACGAGCTTTTCAGCTTCGCCCTTTTTTGTATCATCCAGCAACGATGCCGCATATGCTTGTGTATCCAGAACATAACTGCTTCTGTCTGAGCTGGATGACAGTAGTAAGGTGCATGAGCTGATTTGATCTCCCTTTCGAAGGAAGAGATTGTATTCTGATTTACTCAGCTCTGTAGACGCAATGTCTTTAAGCTCAACATTAGGTATTCTTGAGGAAGCTTTATTTGCATACGTAATTTCTTTGGTTGGAATTCTCGTTTTAACGGGTGTTTTTTTCGGGTGAACAATGAATCTTCTTAGTTCGGTCATTTCTTCTTTCAAGTTAATTATTCTTCATCAATAGAATTTCTGTAAGAGATTTAAACACCCCATGCACTTTTTCGTCCACGTAGGTGTCATTTATTGGTTTTATCAGGCTTTATCCCACTTTGGCCGGAGGAGAAGTATTAACAGAATATCGGTCTTTGCCATCTTTTTCTGTTTGTATACAATTTTGTATGCCAATTTCCTGTGAGAATGCGGTGTAGTGGTTAGATGCGTCGCTACATGTATCTGTGACGAGAGTTCGGCTCCGGCCCGTGGCAGCAATTTTGTTCTCCGCAGGTGAATCCTGGGCGCCTGTGTTTTCCATACTTCTGAGGATTGTATGCGCGTGCGTTCGCTATTAACCTTGTAAGGATGACCACGCAGATGAGTTGTGCAGGCAAAGTCGAAAAATCCTCAGATCTCAGGATGGAATCATGGCCCCGGATAATCCGGAATGTCCAGAGCAGGCTACACCGTAAGTGCCTGTAGGAAAGAGGAAATAAGTCAAGCTTTTTCAATCTGTCTTGGTACGGTAAAGTCTTAAGACCGTCAACCATCTTCGTTGCTCTCCGCTGCACCTGTTCGAGGAGGTCAACATCTTTCTTCATCCACGGTATCCAAGCTGGTACTCCGTAATCTAAATGTGGTCTCACAAAGGCGCCATAGACTTTTCCGAATAGATCAGGGGGAATATTTTTAAACGCACGTCTGATCCAATGTAGTGTACATGTCGCCTTCTGGACTGCTTTCTTACAGTGTTCTGAGGGGCATCAAATTCGCAGTTGTCCACATGCCCAGATCTTTGTATGTTTCGACCTCTTTTTAATGCAGTGTCATTAATAAAGTACTGGTGTCTCAGAGATACTTTTCGACCGGCGCTTAGATGTAGGATCACGCACCTGGATACATTAAACTTAAGAAGCCACTTAGCCGACCAGGCACTTAGTTTGTCGATATTCGATTGTAACCCTTTTGCGTCATCAGCGCAGCTGACTTCAGTCCATATTTTAATGTCATCTGCAAACATGACAGCTTCACAATCTAGGTCATTGAGACAGTCGTTCACGTAGATTAGGAAGAGTAGGGGGCCCAAAACAGAACCCTGTGGAACACCACTTTCTACTTTAACCCATTCTGAGCTAGAGTTTCCAACAACAACTCTCTGTACTCTGAAAGACAAGAAACTCTTGATCCAGTTGAAAAGTTTTCCTTGAATTCCTACGTTCCAAATCTTCTGCAAAAGAAGCCCGTGTGGTACACTATCGAAGGCCTTTTTGAAGTCAAAAAATACAACATCTACTGCATGACCCTTATCGGTGACCTTTGTCCATTTCTCGTGCAACTGAAGGGCACTCGTGAGACAGGAACGTCCTCAACGGAAGCCGTGTTGGGCATCGCATAGGATTTGGTTGTTTTCCAGATAGCGCATTAAATGTCTTTTAGCTCTAAATTAGGTATTCTTGAGGAAGCTTCATTTACATATGTAAATCCTTTTGTTGGAATTCTCATTATTACGGTTTTTTGGCGGATGAATAAGGAACCTTTTCCTTTTAGATCGGTCATTTCTTGTTTCAAGTTACTCATCTCTTTTTCCATCAATAGGAATTTCTGTAGGAGACGTTAACTCCCAATGCACTTTTCGTCCTCGTAGGCGATACTCGTTAGTGTAATCAGGCCTTTTGCCCGCTTGGCAGGAGGAGAAAAAGTAACAGAGCATCCGTCTATGTAATGTTTTTCTTTTTGTATATAATTTTGTTTGAAATTTTTTCGTGTGAATGTGGCGGAGTGGTTAGGTGTGTACCCTACCAGCACCAGCCCCGCCTAGCCCCCTCTGGCCCAGGGGGAACAGGCGGGGCTATAAAGGGGCCAGGTGGGGCTAGCTGGCGGGGCCAGAAGGGGCAAATTGGACGGTGTGGCCCCCTCTGGCCCCCTCATTGGAAAAATTTGCGCAGCGGGACCCCACGATTTTCTCGCATTAGCAGCCCATTTTCCTTTATACGGTACGCCCAGCGCCCATAACCTTCCCTATCCTAATCGGCCACTACTTATATACCCATAATTATTGTTATATTAACGGCCCAATTTTAAACAATTAATATGGCTTACGTTTGGATTCATTCAAGCCATTACTGCGAAGTACCAACTAACTCATGAAATAGGATATGTGGAGATTTAATTTGCAAAGTAGTTTATTATAAAAAAATAAATAAAACTGTACATGCGTTGGATAAACTTGTCAATGTTGGTCCACATGGTTGGCGTTATCCGGTGGTGGTTCCTACAAAATAAGAAATATGTTGGTAATCGTGGGGAATATTATGAAAAGAGTTATAAATAACAACGTAAGGATTAAAATAAATATCACTACAAAATAAGAAATATGTTGGTTACCGTGGGGAACATTATGAAAAGAGTTATAAATAACAAAGTAAGGATTAAAATAAATATCACTACAAAATAAGAAATATGTTGGTTACCGTGGGGAACATTATGAAAAGAGTTATAAATAACAAAGTAAGGATTAAAATAAATATCACTACAAAATAAGAAATATGTTGGTGTAAGGACATTGAGATACTTACCATGTTTTCGGAAGTAGACTGCGTTGTGCAATTTGGACCACTGTTGAGACATTCCGGAAGCTGAATAAGTATGCTGGATCAATTCAATGGAGTAGTTTTACCTTCTCAGTTGCCTCCCGGCGTTTTTATCTGCCACCATACCTATCTTTAGCCCCATGGAACCAGTCAATAGCTGTTCTGCGAATAACATCCGCGGAACAGTTATTGAAGCTGGTATTTCGGCAAATGGCTTCTGCAGAAAGTTAGGGAAACGTTTAGACAAACCTGTAAAAACTTTATAGAGCGGGCACCCAATAAATGACCGCTTGTCAGTGGAGCCGGCCCAGCAGAAGTTTAGACACAGGGGTGGTCCAATGAAACATGTCAACATGTTCCGGACGACCTCTCTTTCATTTCAGCAATCGACTGATTGATTGTGTAGCTGTTTTGGGGACAGCCATCGCCCTTATATCCCGACGCATTTCATTCAAGGCAGCCCACAGTTGTTCCATGTTGCGAACCTGCCTTTCTGCTATGATATCAACTTTTTGACTAGATTAAGGTTAACAACAATGACAAAAGTCGTACCGTAGCAAATCCACGTCTTTTCGTAGTTTCTTGATCGATGATGAATAGAAATCGTCAGATCGCTCAGTTGGTAGTCTGAGGTAGACATTAGTAAAAAAATGCTTACTGATAAGTGGACGACGTTGAAGGTCCTACTGGTGTTATTGCAGGCATAGATGGGCCAGGCATATTCTCATCATTAATAGGCCTAAAAATAAAAATTATGTCAAAGGTTCTTACTGCAATCTTATTCATACGTGTATAAGGAAAACTTTAATAAATACAAGTAAAAAAACGTTTCAAAACAGTCATTGTTTTTGGAATGTGTGCAACAAGGGAATGAAAATAAAGTGATCATCAATGTTAAAAGCAACATATTTACATATAATGTCAGATAGGGTTGCAGTCAAAGGACTAGTTGCTAAAGTTGTGGCTTTAAAAATGAAAAGGCTAGAAGAAGAAATGGATGTTGTAAAAAAGTCACAGTAGTCAACAAACGGACGGTACTGTATTCCGTTAGTGGTAATAGATGTCAGAACGCACGGTCTCGGCGGTGGTTTAACTCATCCAGTAAACCACGCCCAAGGCCCACAAGGACATAGCTCCCGTTCTTCAGGACCTTGTTAATGCAAGAACGTTGAGTACGCAATAACGTTCTTGGGTCCTTCGGAACCTCAGGGTGGTAAGGACGGAGCATATCCAACAAAGCTTTCACGGTTGCAAGCGGCATGTTCGTCTTCTGGCAGACGTCCTGCAAATCAGCAACAAACATCTGCCACGTTATTCGCTTGATTCTTCCGTGACCCCTATTGATTCTGGATTCCAACACAGAATAAAGTTGTCTGAAAACCTACCATTTGAAACCTCGGGAAAGAGTTCGGGCATTTGAGGCTCCGGTGAGGGGTATGACGCTAACGACGAAGATGGTAAAGGACCATCTGCAACTTCGGTAGCAGCATGATACGCCTGCATAGCACGCAATACCCTCTTATACACGGTGCACCTCTTTATTCCGTAATATTTACGCTTCATGGTTACTATGCACGGATAGCAGAAAACAATGTATAAATGATATGAGGGCATACATAAGATTTAGTAAGCTACAAAATTAGCCGTTGAAATTTTACATTTAACTAGAGCATACGTAACTAGAAATGAAATTTAAAAGGCAAAAGGTGGCTAATTATCTTATAAAACATCTCCAGGCCCCTGGATTACCTACCTTAGTATCAGCAGCTTCGAGAAGAACAGGTCAGTTGTACAAGTAACACGGCAGGCCAGCACGCGCTTAGTAGAAAAATGGCATCTAAATGGCTGACTTAAACAAACCATCCAAAATCAGTTCATCAAAGTGCCCTTTAATTAGGCTTAAACAGTATTTTATCTTATAAATATTACCTATATTGGTTTAAATTCAAAAATTAACACCTATTCCAGTCTTTAAAAGAAGCCAAACCATATTTTACAAATGGCCTGAAAGTCAAATTTGATTGGCCCCTTTCTGGCCCCGTCTGGCCCCCTCTCCGCCCCCTATAGTGGCGGGGCCATGTGCTGGTAGGGTAGTCACATGTTTTGTCAACAGAGGTTTGACGACCGACCGTGGCATCATTTTTTTTCCCGCGTGGATGAACCCTGAGCGTCTGTATTTTTCCATACCTCAAAGTATTCTATGCGAATGAATTTAATTCATAAACCTTCTTAATTAAATGGGCTAGTGTGAAATAATATTCAGCAGTCAGAATTCTTATAAGCACGCAACGACTCAACCATTGTTGAGAATTCTCCTTCCCAGATTGAGAGCAGATTGAAGCTGCACACCGCTGGCGTAAATTTTGGAAGCAGGCGAACGTTGAAGCTTGTATTCCTCGTAGGGATAACCTCCAGGACGTGGAATAAAACTCAATGAAGGAATATTTGGATATCCGCAGAATAATCAAGTGTAATCAAAGAACTCTCAAACTTAGAGCCTGGACAATCCACTCAAATTGTATTCCAAACAAACCTAAGGTTTGAGACTAAGGTAGAGACTAAAACTTCGTAAACTCAAAGGAGCTGGAATTCAAAAACAATTTCAAACGTCGTGCTTGCTTGCTGGACTGGGTCACCTGCTCAAATCTAAGTTGCTGATCTCGCTTACCCCGTTTATTAAAATCACTCGAGTAATTAAGACACCAGTTAGGATATTGCGGAGTAGAAATGTATTCGGAATCCCCAATAATGTTTGCTGCAGATATTGGTTCTTTGGTTGTCTATTAAAGAAATTTGGAACGTAGTTGTATGCGCGATGGATGAGAAGGAGGAGGTAACCATTTCTTAGTATACTTTATATTTAAGCCTCCAAAATCATTCGTTTCCTGTTATGAAAAAGGCAATTGGAGAGTTATTTGCCAATGGAACTGTGACGAAGGAGGATTTAGAACGTTTTCAGCAAAATTATTGGGAACAGATGGTTCCGAATTTCAGCCAAGCATTAAAACTTCTCGACATACACGATGTCAGCCGGCACAGTGTCCTTTGGGTATTTAGTTATTATATTAATCAATTTCTAGAGCATAAACGACAGGCTGTTAGAAGCTGTTAAAACGAAAATTCAGGCGAAAGCCAAGGAAAACGGTGACGAACGAAAACTTCAGAAGCTTTGGCAGAAACTAATCAGAACTGGAATGGCTTATATACAGCATCCATACATGCGCTCGGCCATCATGATGGTAACATGTCTTATATTTATATCTGCAGGTTCTCGGTAAAATGAACACGATCAAAAGCAGACATGTTTCAATGATAGTAGAGAATGAACATCTTTACAAGGATGCACCTCTTCCTGTTCTGCGCCATATATGGATGCTGCATGAAAAAAAGTAAAGCCTCACTTGATTGCATTTTCTCAGATTTAACGAGGAAGTAAAAAACGTTTTGCAGACCTACCAGAATTCATGGTTTGAATCGCTACTCGATGCCTTGTACGCATCTGTCACTTCCAACTTGTCATCCAATTCTGATACCCTCCCGCTTCTTTACTGGCCTCCTCGCCGTAGGCGGCGTGATAACTCTCTTCTAAAAATTGTGGAAATGATTGGAGAAAGTCAGGCGCTGTACGAAAAGGTCGGTTGACTATCATTCCGTCCGCAGTCATTCCATCATTCGTGTCCGTCCGTTTCCAACTTTTCGTTGTTTTCCGTCTCATTAGACTCTTGATTTCCTTCGCGAGGAGTGCCTTCGACTTCAGTTGGCTGTAGAGCGGTCGAATTCTCAGCGAAAGTTATCAACTACGCTTCCAGATATCTGCGTCCCCCCTCCATCTAAAAAGAGCACGTGAATCGTCGACATCCAGCAAAAAGATAAAAAAGGAAGAATCATCTGGGCCTGATCTAGAGACTAAGTCGCCTCCCCTCGCTCCGTTTATTTCACCGGCTTTATTGCCAAATCCACAGTCGATGGCTGCCACGGCTCTGTGTACCGTTCGCTTCGACCTTCTGATGAGTTTCAATGAAGCCAGACAAGACCAAATGTGTATCGCCGATCCGATTCACCACTTTGTTTGGTGCATGGATGCATGCATTCGGAATAAGAAGATTGATCGCCGCCACGCTTGTGAACTGGCTTACCACTTAAATCGTCATAGAAGGAAATCTTCAGTCCGACATGGTCTAGAGTCGGAAGTTGGACTTGACCAGGACACCTCCGCTGACTGGGCACCAGACACTGACGAAAAGGTTCCCCTCAAAAAAAATTCGGGTGATTTTTCTTTGAGATTTCCGAAACATCAACGAACTGGCGATAAACGAGCCCCAAGTAGGAGCATCGATCCAGACGATGAGGCTTCTGGAAGTACGTCAAAACACCCACGTGTAGGTGAGGTAGGACCGACAGAAAACAACCATGAACGGTGAGTTGCATAGGAAAATAGAGAACTGGATATAAGCTCAGACTGATCGATCTTCCATGGTTGCTGGTTTAAGTTATTCTAGCTCCCCTGCGTGCCTAATGTCCACTTGGAATAGCATATTTAGCATGGCTTCAGGTTTTTCAGGCATACATTTGAAAAAGCGAAACGACCACAAGTTACTCGCATGCATGTATATTTCGACTCGATTGTCAGTTAAACGTAATAGCATACATACTAGTCATTTTAACTCTCTTTGCTGATTGTGGCTCTACAAACTCCACACCCAGCGCGCGACTCTCAAGCCTCACATAAATCGTAGTCTTGATATCCTTTTCTTTCCAACCCAAGAAAACCTACGTTATTTATTTTGGAAGGGGGTTGCTGTGAACAGTTTAAAATTGTTAAGTGTGCTTTGGTTTCTAAAGAGTCTTTTGTTATCGTTCCCGAAATCACACAACATTTTCTGTCTCAAACATTATTTTGCCACCACTTCACGCTAACGTCTTTTAACTTATAATGGTTCCACAAAATAATGTGCATGCTATTAACATTTCATGCTCTTCATGAATTTATGGTACTTCACCGATTACAAGACTGTTACTGAAACTAATAACCCAAAACTTGGTATTGAAGCATTTGCTTTTGAGCATTTACATTATTTTTACCCCTAGCGACCTCCATATGATATGCCGTGATCCATGCACAGTTTATACAATCTGTTCGTCTCTCCTTCGACTTGTCATGTCCGGTCTGTATGAGGATAAGCTGCCGAGGGTAAGTTATTCAATTCCGTATGCAAATATTTATTCTTATATTGACATGTTTAGTCGTTTATAATTTTCATATCAGTCTTGTATTTTATTTGTCTTTTCCTGCTATCGCAGCTTCTCGTCGATGAAAAAGTCGTTTTCTTTGTCGGTATTTTTTTCGTTTGACTGGGATCCATAATTAGCCAAACAAATATTTTCACACATTTTGGCTTGCCTACGGATTTTATTCCTGGGAAATATGCTAGATTCTGCATCTCTCCTCGTAAGAAAAGACATCCTCTGGCGATCTACGATGGGTATGTATGTGAATTAGAGACATTAATTGCCTTCTTGTACTTTTCTTTTTGCAATTGGGAAAGGATGCTTATTTAAAGCCAGTAAGCCCATCTAATGTTTCCCATGTGTGTCTCCCGCCATCTTATTATGTTTACCCAAATCAAGAGGTAACGTTTGGCCCTCATATTCAACTAATCTGTCGCCCATAACTGCTCTTTATTAGGACCAATCCACCCGGCAAAATGTTCTGACAATATAAGATCAACTGGGACTGATTATTTTTTCCGACCACGTTTTATTGAGTAAAAATAACTTGTATGTGGTGTTTTACGCTAGCAGTTACCTACAATCTGTTTTTCAGAACATTCCCGAGGTGAACTTTCTCGTGCATCTGTTGATGATCGGTTGGGAGGCAGACCTGACTCCTCCTGAACCCAGTACCAACAACACCGCTCACGTCTCAACCGCGTCCAGTTCCAAGACGGAGGTGAAACATAAGCATGGTCATAAACGCACTGCCAGTGATGACAGTGCTGCCTCTGCTGATGGCGCTGCTGAGACGCTTGTCTCACCGGCCGTCTGTCTGATAACTCAGGTTCTTCCGGCCGTTGGTCAGCTCCAGGTGGCTGCCTGGCGCGCAGAAGTCGGCGAGAAGATTAGGAATATATCTGGCAGCATCTGGACGGATGCTTGGTCCTCGCAGACGGATTGCGCTTCTTCACAGTCTTCCTCTCGACCTAGCGCGTCCTGGCAACGGCGCCTTGAAAGTAAGTTTTCCTAATGAGTCATAGTTTACCTTACTTCTCTTGATAATCGGCTTGGTGGTACTAGCATTGTCAAAGGAGCATTCAGTTATCCGAAGGCGTGTGTGAATTATTTAAACCGATGATTCTGTGGGGGTTATTACCGATCCGCGATGGCCAAGTGTGCTTCAGTTATTAATACCCAGAGTATGTCTACTTATGTCAATGTATAAAACTCGTTCCGCCTTATAACCCCCCACCCGCGTTTTTGCTTGGGATAGAAAAAGCATGCGCTCGAGGCTCGGTAGCAGAACGTTTATTTCAATTTTTAGTTGCTTGCAATCGATATACAAAAACTGAATCTTTATTTCGTTATTCATTCAGTCGCATTCTCGTATTGTTTTTAGATTTTGAAGTTAATTACCTTGTTATTTTTTATTAACTGGGTTCAGTATACACCGGTTTGCCCCCGAACATGAAGGAACTGCGCAACATATGGAGGAATGGGGAAGTAGCTGGGAAAAAACGGTTCAAAGTAGTAGGTGGAGAGGGCGAGAGCACAAATCCAAATAAATCCTTCCTTTTCAGATTACCGCTCGAAATGACATGGTTGGCTCGGGATTGCCGTACAGTTAAGTGATTTTTTCTTCAAAAATCGAAGATATCCCCAATATGATTCGAGCATTGAGAACGGTGTGACTGAAACGCGGGTCATCGAGGAAGCATGTGGCCCGGTACTGCAAACAGGTGGCTAACCATTAACACGAACATGAAGAATACCCCTCTTTTTAAAAGTGAATTTATTACCAGCTAAGTGGACACGGTCGGTGTGGAAGAGGTCAGAATGGTACGATGTATGCTACTCCCCATCTATCCAAAAAGGTTAATCTTGTCGTATTTCACAGATGCCGAACCAAGACTGAGAGGGAAGCTAAATACAGATTACTCAGCTGCAGGAAAAGCCGGCCACGAATTCTATCCTTTTCTTCTTGCTGACATCAGTGCGTCTATGGCAAATTGGAATCTAAGGATAGCAGTAGGTGCCAGCCATAAATTTTGCCATATGATATTAACTCTGATCCTGGCCGAATTCATTTCAGGGAAGGTATGTATGAGGAAACCGTTTGCCCTGCACCAAGTGGAAGTCACCCTCATTCCCATGTTGACGCTTTTCTCCATTCTTAGGAGCTGATGGCGGAGTGCTCTACCGAAAGAAGACGCAGGGGGTTGCTGGGGCACATATATGGGATCGCTGACAGAGGTAGAGGGGGAGAGAGAGAGAGAGAAATGAGATGAGATGAGATGATTCTAAGAACAAATATCAGCCAAATAATGTGCAACCTAAGACGCATGCAAAGGTTTGATTAATGAGAGGCAACCTTACTGATCGAATCGCTACAGCAACCAAAGCAGTTTTATGCCTACATACGAAGAAGAAGCGCAAACGGTCTGCATTAGCTTACCGCCACGCTCAAATACTGAAACGACATGCTCATTGAGGGACTAGAAAGCGGATGGTCTGTCCAGTTCCCTTTAATCCATCATCACGAAGGGTTAAAAGTGGCAATAAACGAAATCGGACATCATGTCTACTCCATCCGTCAGAAGGCCCAGACATGAATTCTGATGTACTGTTGAAATAGCTTACAGCAGACTCAATGAACCCTCATTATTATATATCAGCGGCCATCAAATTGCAGCAAGCTTTCCGGCAGCTGGCAAATGTACCAATCAAAAAGGGTTTCTCAATGGCTTGTACTCGTACGTGGAACACCTATAATTCGGCCTGGTTTAGACGACCTGGATGATGTCGCGAATTATACCTCTATGCGTAACGATCTGCGGCAGTGGATCTTCAGATCTCAAGTAACTGAAACCGAGTACAGAAGGTCCAAGAATCACCTCCGTGTCTTGGCAAACTGTTTTGAGCTGACCTCCTATTGGACGCCGGACAGAGGGCAAAAGTAATGAGTTCATGAGGCGGCCGACAAAGAACGTACGCAGACCACCTCAGCTACCTTTCTTCGATGGCGTGAGATATTCTTGCGATGCTGTCGCAGCGATTGTGGACTATATCTCTCTCTCCTTCGGCTCATTACTCGAAACCAGCAATTGTAGAACAGTAAGCTTAACGTACCTTTGCTACAGTGTGGTAAAAGCACTTCTTTTGTCGTACAAATACGTGATTTTAGCAATAACTAGCACGTCTTTTGCCAGGGCCAATTCTTTATCAGAGGCACCACAATGCGCTAGTGGACGAGAATTACCGTTGGAGAGTGGTGTCCTCCGATCATCTCTTCTTGAACAGATAATCACATCATCTTATCGACCTAGTAAATGAACTTAAATCGCATGTTGGTCTTCTCGCAGATTAACTATACGTGGTCTCCAGTGCCTCAAAATGCGTGACGGTGGATGTTAACACGAATATCCCTTGATAACCCTGCCTCAATGAATCTCCGTCTAAAACTGTCCAAGTCCAAAAAGACCTTATATTTATGATAAAAGGCGATTTCAACAACAACAAAAAGCAATTCCCAAAGATGGTGACACTTGCAGTAGCATCAATGAGAGCTGTACCACCTGCATTCGTCAATCCAGGAGTCGATCTCCTTGGTAGAGTTTTTGGCGTCTGGTTTGTGTCTCATCTGAAGCCCGTGGCCGCGAAGGCCCATACTAACCTGCCCACGTTAAGGTCGCTTGAGTACCCACAGTGGTAGTTTATGTTAAGTCTATTTCCTTAGGACAGGCGTTGCCTAGTTTTAACCATCCAGATGTTGATCAGCTTAGACGGCGAGTCACGCCTTATTTGATTGACATGTTTTTGCTAGGGTAGACCATTAACAGTCCGCTCAGAGTTGGAGATTGGGACTCTCACCATGCGCACATCGCATTACGTGGGCTTCTTAAATAGCGCGTAGGGCTTGGTGGACGTCGACTGAACTAGCCATGCTGGTGGAATCACCCCTTGACCGTTTCTTATTCCTAACCACGGGCTCTTTCATTTCATCCCCACCCCCACTACCGCGCATCAACACAGTCGCATCCCCCTTCACGGTTCTGTGCCGCCGGCCTACCTGTCTCAACCGGTGGGCAACCTTTTCCTGCAGTATCACTGCTTGTTCGCCCTCGAACGCCGAGAATGGGTGGTTCTGCGGGCCCTTCTCAGAGCGGCCGCTGGGGCTGCACAGCAACAAGCGCGCGCATCCAAAGCAGCTGCCAGAGCTGCTGCCTCCGCTACTTCGGCTCCTCTCTCGCCGGTGGCCGGATCGTCTGGCGGTCTCGCTGCTGCCTCTGTCTCACCAACTTACAGTTTTCGTTGGAGGCCGGAGTGCTTGCAGGTGTGTCTGGCCGCATGACCCTCTCCTCTTCCTCATTGACATTGACTACCACTAGCAGCATAGTCCAACTATGGGCTTTTAACCTGAACCATCATTGCACCCAATCACCCGTTTTATCACTGAATCTTAGGCAGTAGGTTAAGTCAGGAATTGTGGCCAGACACGTATTGCTTGCCGGTGCAGGCAAAATTGCGAGTCCCAAAATGCAGTTTATAAGAAGTGGGTCTGGTCGCTGGAACGGGAACTTTAGTCGTCTGACTTTTCCGATCCATGCTTGGCGAATAAAGTTCTTGCTGCGGTGATCGAGTCTACTTCTTCTCAAATGCAGTGTTTGTTAATAGCAGTGTAATGTTGTGTTCCCATCCTTAAGAAGAACCCAACTGCGGCCAGTCTCGCTAAAAATCTAGATGGTGTGCCTGGTCTACCTATCTACCGGCGGTTACTATCCCCAGTCGATTTGCTGGAATTTCCGAACTAAAGTTGTTATAGTTCATACCACCAGCCCTCAAACATCTTCGAGCTGCTGGCCGACATGCGGGCTCTACGTAGTTCATTACCATCCGACCTTGAGTGGAGGACTTTTAGCTACCCAAAAACAGCTTTGCAAATCTTGCTACTGGTTTAGTGTTAATTTACTTTTGGATAGACTAATGCCTTGAACGACTACGTCAAAGTATGTTCGTGGTGGACGTGCGTGTCATGTCGCGCGCCCCTTGTCCAAAATATTCGAATTTGCATTTTATTGCGTTCCACGGCGTCTTCTACGTTTTCCTCTTCTGAATAGTTCGTACAGATACAGACATGGCAGTTCAGCCATCGTGAACGGCTATCCACCATGTGCGCGGGAGTTACTTTCACAGCATCTCCTGCACTCTTCCCTCACCCACCCTGCTACGATGGCAAGACCATGTGTGAACAAACCAGAGATGTGCTAGGGCGTTAGATATCATGTACACACGTACATGAAACGAGCTTTTTTATCAGCGTCATAAGAAATCGCTAACATGACTCGAAAATGGGAGCCCTCTCTCTAACATACAGGTGACCTTGCGCTAAATTCCTGGAAGGGTACCTATTCCGTACCCTAACCTTAAACTTAGCTCAACCGTGGTTGTACCGCCAATCTCTTATTTCTGTGTTTTACCGATTTCTGTATAGGAATCGTCTCTGGAACTCATCGAAAACTTGTAACGTTTCGAAAAAGAGCAAGTTTCTGACGAATTTTAGATTATAGAAGAGCCCCAAATAAGAAACATGAATTGTTATTGAACCATGTTGGAAGTAACTCATTGCCTTGAAATGTTGCGTTGAACCTCGGTTGTAAAAGTAATAGCCTTTTGGGTTGAAATATATATTACAGCGTGAGATCTTACCCATCAGTTACCCGGACCGTCGTCGTACCGCACGTATCTCTCCTTAATTTTCGGAACCATCCGTGCATTTATGATGTTGAGGATTTTCAAGAAACTCTTAATACATTAAGTGAAGTTTAGGTAGGGTGGGTGACCTTAACATGCTTTCAGGAGGCATGAAGGTATTGCTAAGAACGAGACACGATCACTGGATCAAAAGCTTTATTAGACTGACGTTTTGGATTTTCACTCGAATCCATCATCGGAGCTATTGCACACCATAGTGCAAAATCATCCCTAAACGGCTGGAAGAGACTTGTGCCGGTGTGACAAGTAACCTCATGTTTTCTTAGGGTTACCACCCTAACGAGAATCACCTATTTTAACCACAGAGGGGAAGGGGGGAGAAGCGCTCGTTTAGACAGATTTGTTGGTAGCAGGCGAGCCCTTAGAGGAATAGTTGTCCGAGTTCTCTGTTTGAGACACCAAACTGTCTTTAATTTTTTTAGTGCTATACTCCGCTTTTTCCCTACCGTTGACTGTTAGTTATTTCGATATCTACGGTTTCCTAGATGTGTATTACATGAATAAGCAGCCACGTTTTTATCAAATTTTACGGAAACCCGTATTCACACGTAATATTTACCTTCTGATGATGCCAACCTTCCCGCCCTGAACCGGCACTAGTTTTGTCACCAACGCCACGGCTGTCCTATCCGGTAAACATGTGGATTTTATGAAATGAAAATTGTCTTCGAAATGCCTACTCAATATATATAAGTACACGTTATTTTATTTGGTAGGCTCTGGCTTTGGGTATCGCCACGCTGCCTGCAAGCTCTGACGAGTCGTCATCAAACGCACCCACCCTGCATGGTGCTGGCAGCAGCAGCAGCGGTTCAGGCGGCACCGTTAGCGCTGTCGAAAGGACAGGCGTAGCCGTTGGCGCTGACAACCACTCCTCAACCGCATCCATCAAACTCAATCGTTCCGCCTCCACCGGTTCATCCGAACACACCAAGGTATCCTCCCCGATCAAACAGTTACAGTCCCCGGCAGTCACTCGTGCAGAGCTAGCCAGTCTTCTGCGTGCCAGCTTGCCACTGCAGAACGATCTACAACTGCTAGTGCTTGCTTTGTTAAGCCGCCTCGTTCCTGGTACAGCTGTCGGAGGTGGGTCTGCCGGGAGCACAGGAGCATCACAACCTTCGGCCACCCCCATGCCGTCCTATTTCTCCTCGACATCCGCGGTAGCTATCAACGCGTCCTTGTCATCACAACTGAGTGAACGTGAACGTCTTATCAACACGCTCTCTCGCCACTGCAATTTTACGATGGAATCACAACCGCCCTCTTCTGCCTCCGCCCTGGGGTGTGATCAGGCGCCGGAGCCTGCCACTAGCACCGCGGTCGACTCTGTTGCCCTGAACACCCCTGGCCTTTCCTCTACGACTACTGGTGGGACAGTGGCTTCGACTGCGGGAGCTGTCTACCGCACCTCAAATCCTAAAGTGCTAGAGGCACTGGAGGTGCTGCGGCGTGACTTTGAGAGAACCACGGTTAGTTTCACTTTACTTTTATCCGACATTTTCATGCTCTTTTACACTACACCACTTCGGGGGCCTTTCAGTTCAAGCGGTTGGTAATAATATTTGCTCAATTTCATTTTTGCTGACAGTTTTTGCGTATCGACAGTTCGACCGTCGTAGTCCGACGATGTCCACCGTATGCTCCACGGAAGGGTGATGCAGGGACGGTGACTTGCGTGTGAATTAGTTTTAAGTGATAGTAGCCTTGCGCTGCAGCTACCGCACTCTCTCCTCCTCCCCCACCTGAACCCGGTGTCATGACAGAGTCAAGAAGACCGGAGGTGGGAGAGGACGCAGGTGGCTGGCGCGGCCGGGTCCCCTAAGTCCTAGCCGCCCCTATGCGTGCCACCACACCTCTCTTGTTCGGCATTTGTTAGCGGAGCGCAACCCGAATAACGCATGCCGTGCCCTGATTTAGCCCCTGTGTTGGTCCAACGCATCTACCACGTGGCCCGTTTAGGGGTTACTTAGGGGGGACTTTAAGCATGACGAGTCGTAACAATGACCAAAGCAAACTGTTACCTCGTGGCGACTTCAACAGATGAACATTCACGGACCAGGCCATCCAGAAAGCAGTGAATGGTAATCACCAGACTTCAAGCATGACGAGTCCTAACAATGACGAAAGTAAACTGTTACCTCGTGGAGACTTCAACAGATGAACATTCACGGACCAGGCCATCCGGGAATCAGTGAATAGTAATCACCAGACTTCAAACATGATGAGTCGTAACAATGACGAAAGCAAACTGTTACCTCGTGGAGACTTCAACAGATGAACATTCACGGACCAGGCCATCCAGAAAGAAGTGAATGGTAATCACCAGACTTCAAGCATGACGAGTCCTAACAATGACGAAAGTAAACTGTTACCTCGTGGAGACTTCAACAGATGAACATTCACGGACCAGGCCATCCGGGAATCAGTGAATAGTAATCACCAGACTTCAAACATGATGAGTCGTAACAATGACGAAAGCAAACTGTTACCTCGTGGAGACTTCAACATTCCCGGACCAGGCCATCCGGGAAGCAGTGAATTGTAATCACCAGACTTCAAGCATGACGAGTCCTAACAATGACGAAAGCAAACTGTTACCTCGTGGAGACTTCTACAGATGAACATCCAGGAAGAGGCCATCCGGGAATCAGTGAATAGTAATCACCAGACTTCAAGCATGACGAGTCGTAACAATGACGAAAGCAAACTGTTACCTCGTGGAGACTTCAACATTCCCGGACCAGGCCATCCGGGAAGCAGTGAATTGTAATCAGCAGACTTCAAGCATGAAGAGTCGTAACAATGACGAAAGCAAACTGTTACCTCGTGGAGACTTCTACAGATGAACATTCATGGACCAGGCCATCCAGGAAGCAGTGAATGGTAATCACCAGACTTCAAGCATGACGAGTCCTAACAATGACGAAAGCAAACTGTTACCTCGTGGAGACTTCAACAGATGAACATTCACGGACCAGGCCATCCGGGAATCAGTGAATAGTAATCACCAGACTTCAAACATGATGAGTCGTAACAATGACGAAAGCAAACTGTTACCTCGTGGAGACTTCAACATTCCCGGACCAGGCCATCCGGGAAGCAGTGAATTGTAATCACCAGACTTCAAGCATGACGAGTCGTAACAATGACGAAAGCAAACTGTTACCTCGTGGAGACTTCAACAGATGAACATTCATGGACCAGGCCATCCAGGAAGCAGTGAATGGTAATCACCAGACTTCAAGCATGACGAGTCCTAACAATGACGAAAGCAAACTGTTACCTCGTGGAGACTTCAACAGATGAACATTCACGGACCAGGCCATCCGGGAAGGAGTGAATGGTAATCACTATGTCGCCTTACGAATTCCTGGACTATACAGCTGTGTGGGGAGGCAACCTCCAGATGGTATTGGAGACGGCTAGTGGATTTCACAAAGGAAACCGACATACGGGATTAAAGCATCACAGAGTTTTAACATCCATCTCCTGCGGGCTGAAAAAAATGAAAGGGCAACCGGAGGATGAAAATGGAAACGAACCGCCAAACAACATCTGTACGACTATTATAGCGGCCTGAGCCGACGAAATTCGGACTTATTTGGCGCAGAAACTGATGCTTAATAATCCGAAGGACATCAGACTCAAAAAAATAGAACATCCCGGATAACAGTATGTTGGACATGGAGAGAGAGTCGCAACGGACTTCGGTGGTGAGCACAAGACATGGCAGAACCGCCAACAGAAGATACCAAGGGAGACACTGAAAGCCACCAGGGCAGTCCTCGATCAACAGACCACAGGAAGTTCGCTGCTGCTCAGCCCCGACCGTATTTTGAGCATAGTCTGTAGACACGGGTGGTTATTAGGGAGGGTGCGGCTCCGACCCTCGCAGAAAGAGGAAGATCATAAGGCTAGTGGACAGAAGAGTAAGGCTGTCAACTAAAACCTTTCTGTTTCCTCCGTATTCACTTCGAAGATACATATACTAAAATTGGAACGATACAGAAAAGATCAGCATAGCCACTGGGCAAGGATGAAACGCAAAATCGTGAAACGCTGTACATTTTTTTCAGGTGTGGTGACACACTTAAGGGCGTTTCCGGTCGCGCCAGCCACCAATCTCTCCCGTCTCCGGTTTGCTTGACTTTTTCATGACACAGCGCCCAGGTGGGGGAGGAGAGCGTGGAAGATACAGTGCAAGTCTATTACACAATAATCTAATTCACGCGCAAGACATCGTCCCTGTGCCACCTTCCTGTGAGGCATACGGTGAACCTTGTCGGAATTGACGTTGAAATCGTCACATGTCCTCCACGTCTCCTTGCTGACCCACCCAGGTCAGAAGCATACAAACGTAAGCCTAAACATGTCGGCGCGAAGGCATGGCGCACTTAGTCAAGCGTTTATGGTCGCAAATAATCTTCCGCCTCTAATAGTAGCTGCTTCGTGACTGGTGGTGTGATTCGAGAGTGAGCCCCAAGGCACAACGTGACGACAGAATCCCGTAACCGATCCGTATTAATAATCCCGATCAAAGCCGATATGTCTACGAATCGGCGGCTGAAAGGTTAGAGGTGGACTTCCAGCCAACAGGTCGCGGGTTCGATCCTCAGGGATAGCAACACCTGGGGTTGTGTATGGATGGCTGATAAGCCAGAAATGGCCATTTCAGTCTCCTTCGTCTTATGATAACCGTGCAAACTAGCACAATGGCTCTTGAAACATATCCAACGGTCGGACGTACAAGAAAACTAATCTTCCATATAATCAAATTAATCTGACTGGTTTCTGTGAAACGGTTACTCACAAAGAAAGTCCGATAATAAGCATTTATCTTGAAAAATTAAAAAATAAGAATGAAAAGATAGCAAATTTTAGGTATAAATGCCACGCTCTATCTGCCCACATATTCGCTTGACTTTGTCGTTAAAAAACTCAAAGTTAAATGGCTGGTTCTGCGAATAGAAAGGATTTTTCAACACATAGTCTGTATAAGCGGAATACACTAATTTTAAGGCGTCTCTTGCATTGGCGGGTATCCGATGATCGGTGACAAGGAGGAATTTAGCTCCGGTTATGGATTCGTAACAATGCAGACGGCACTCGGGGGTTTCCAGTGTCTGAATTCCAGAGCCGTGTGAGTCTGGCCTGATTTTTTCATCGTTCTTCGATGAGTCCTCAACGGGCGTCAGGATTCTCGACATATGATGAATAGCCTGGAACATGCTGGCCAAGGTGATGCGATCGTTGGGGCTGAGTGGCGGGAGACCAAAGTTGATTGTGATTGGGAAATTTGACGGATTCGAGAAAAGCTACACAAAGAGAGTGAGGTCGAAATAGACAGATCGGCACAAGGACATCAGGTAAACAAAGGTCCAGCATTTACAATGATAGATTTCTCTGTGGATGTAAGCACTCAATGGGGAAGGTCATGACACTCTTACTTAAAATCCCCAAAACAACATAGAAAAAAACCTATTAGGTGTTATTGGGTGTCCATTTAAAATCTAGCCCTAGGTGCGCATAAAACACTCAGACTTATTGATTGGGTCGGAACGACCCCATAGACACCTAACCTTAACCGTAGGGAGACGTAAGACTTCGATTTCAATTTATGGGTAGCAAATATGACAACAGGGGGACGAACGGTTACGGGTTCCGACCATTTCATTTTAGTAAAGTAAGCCAATCTAAAAGACATACCAAAAGTCCTTGAACACGCAAATACTTCAGAAAAGGGAACACGAAACCATTAATTGGTCGAATACAACATATAATACCAGGAAGTGGCGGATGGAGGTCTGGTAAAGCACATGCCAAATAATTTATCACAAAGCCTGCTGACAACATAGCGATGTGTTGGCGATTAGCTAAGTCTACTTGCCCGGTTCGTTAACTATAGCGTTAGAGGACATGATCTAAAACAAGCGCACCGGATAACTCTTGAGGGTCAGCCTGGGGTCAAATGTGCAAGAAACATCATAGAAATGTCTGGCGCAAGCCTGAGGATCCATGCTACGACGTCCGTGAGAATGGATGCATTCCACAATTGTGATCCTTTGAAATCGGCATTCAGTAACTAAGCTGAACGACTTAATATTGTATTCGATAGTAGGAAATCTGAAGTTCCTTGGCCCTGGTACATGAAGCTGGTGGTGTACAGTCTTCTTCCATATGATGCACATTTCTGCTGTCTGCCTGCAATCCTAATCTCTGAGAGACTATTGAGAAATCAATACTCGGGCATAAAAGGCACTACATCCTCTATTACGGCGGTCAGGTGACCCTTCGGGAAGATATTAAGCGAAACTTGCTATTCTATAACAGTCAAAGTATGCATTGTTCCCGTGGAATCAGCCAATGACTGGTTGACTTACAAAAGCTGGGGAAACATTCTACTAACATATCTGCCATTTCTGCCCACACACGCGCAAAAACATCAATTATCAGTCAGCGCAATGAAGAAACCTACTCGTAACTACAGGAATCGGCCGAAGGATTCCCTTACCGTGATTGAATGACTGTGTTTGGGTATCGGAGTGGTTAGACCGGATTACGGGAACCTTCAGTTATTTTACTGGGCTCCTTTGGTTTGGTTACTGAGCAGCAGTAAAAGGACATAGAGTTTCGTTGAATCAGACCGGCTGCTCGACGCAAGCAAGTGTCAACCTGCTATACAAATGATGGTCATACAGCCAGTCAGATTCACCTCAGTCTGGTCAGCTCAAGATTTTGAAGTGGCATTCGTGTAACAGATTGACGCGTGGACCGAAAATGGCAGCGCTTATACACTGGATCATATTATCGTTCACGTGCGTTCGAATGCCCGCTCCTCGTAAGTGCTGTCTCAAATGTCTCAGCGGAGATGCCTTGATATTCCAGAATGACATTTGAAAGTCGGGATCTGAGCGCAGAAATACGGTCTAGATTTGCCGATCCAGTCGAAGAAAGCAGTAGCAGCTGGTCAATAATAATCTTATATAGCTGAAGCAGCTGCGAAGATTCTCCAGTCAATTTAGAGGTCCCAAATGAACTAAATCGCTCAGAGGACCTTAGTCTTTCACCCCGACAGCCCGGTACAGACCTCGCAACGACTATTACCTCAGCCAACTCTAGAAAATTGCAGCAAAGTTGGCTAGAAGCTACCACAAAAACAATTGAGCTGTTGTAGCATCCTACAGGGAACCGGTCTCAGATGTCGAGATAAGGACTCGAGAAGGTTATTTGTAAACCAAGCGGTAGACATGCTGAACTTGATGATTCTGCTACGTGAATGGCCCCTTCATTGCTGGCGAATCAAAAATATAGACCACTGGCATGAACATTTCAAGCATTCTCTCAAATTCCGTGACTAATTCATCATTCTATTCTATGTACTGTCATGTAAACCCCTCTCAGGGAGAAATCATGACCGCATATCAGACAGATGTGCACACACACACACACACGATAGTTCGACCGTCGTAGTCCGACGATGTCCACCGTAGGGTGGTGCAGGGACGGTAACTTGCGCGTGGATTAGTTTTAAGTAATAGTAGCCTCGCGCTGCAACTAACGCAATCTCTCCTCCCCCCCACCTGAGCCCGGTGTCAAGACCAAGTCAGTAAGACCGGAAGCGGGAGAGGACGCAGGTGGCTAGCCCCTGGGCGTGCCCTAACACCTGGCTCGGATCGCACGGAGTAGGAGTGCCATAAAGGCCACATTAAGAAGGAGCCATTGCAGCCCGACTTTCAGACCACCAGTCAGCCACTCCAAACAACACACATTAGACTGACTGCGAAGTCTGAGTGTAATTGTCAGTTGGCAACCTTACGACCCACAGTGCTGATCGCCCCGTGATATTCTCATGCTCAGATCGCACATGCAGCAGAGGAGCCACATGGAGAAGGAGCCAAGGATCATGCTTGCTTCCCAATCAACTGTGCGAACTGAGAGTATGTTTTTGGGTGTTGTTTGTGATCATATGAGGTGCAGAGGCTGATGAGGAGATATGTCGTGTTGTGGTATAGCCGGCGGTGTTCTACCGCCGGTTATCATGTAGACGCGTATGACCCCATCGCCGCTACTGCAGGCGGTGGTGGTGCTGGGGTTAGCAAGTGGTAGGTAGTCGGAGGTGGCCACTGAGATGACGGGAGTGGGGCAAGTGGTGTTCGTCGCCGTGATCGGCGCAAGGGGTGGGGGAGGGAGGAAGTTGTCAGTGATCGTCGCCGGCGCGGCATCGATGAAGTGGTTTTCAGGGGTTTGGGTGGTCGTCGTCGTGTCGCAAAAGTCGATGTTGAGGGATTGTTGATGCATTCAGTTCGACCAGGCCGATTCGCGCGCGGAATGTGCGTAGACAGCGTGGGCACGTTGGCAGGACTTGGGCATTGGCGGTGTTAATCTGCGGTGCTTGTGACTTGCGAGCCGCCCTTTTGGCCTTAGCAGCGGCGATCCGGTTGGCCTGATAGATTGCTGCACTAGTCTTCATGGATCTTCTCCATGCCAGTCTGTACTGAGCTTGGTCCTCCCAGGTCGCCGGGTTGATTTACAGTTGCTTCAAAGTGTCCTTGTAGCTATGTTTTTGACCTCCATGTCAGCGAGCACCTATACCGTCATTTCCGTAGAAAAGTCCATTGGGTAGTCGCTCGTCATCCATTCTCACCAGGTGACCGCTCCATCGTAGTTGCACTTGGCGTAGATGTTGAGGATTCCGGTCCACTCCAGGACTTCCGTGTCCAGGATGCTGTCTTGCCATCTCAGCTTCAGTATTCTACGGAGGCAGCTGAGATAGACATTATTCAGCTTCCTGGCTTGCTTCGAGTAGACGGTTTAGGTCTCCACTCCGTAACGGAGTGTTGTCAAGACGACGGCCTTGTACATCTTCAGTTTGGTGTTCAGATAAATACCGTGGTGATTCCACACGGAGGCCTGCAGCCGACCGAAGGCCTGACTGGCTTTGGAGATCCGTTAAGCAACCTCGTCGTCGATTCTCGTGTTGCGTGACAGCGTGCTTCCCAGATAAGCAAATATTTCCACATTTTTGTGTTGAGCACCGTTGACATTGATTCAGGAAACATCGCATTCCTCGCTGGGTGGTGGTTGGTGCATAACCACTGTTTTGGCTGTACGGATTGTAATCAAAATTGGCGCAGCCTGCGGTGAAGAGGTACATGCTCATTTGCATGTTCTCCTCCGTCACGGTGTTAAGACACGCGCGTTGGGGCCTGAATACGCTGAATGTTTAGAAGGTGCCTGTCAGTTCTGTAGGCGATACGGATCCCAGGCTGCTCATTACGGTAGGCGTCCATCACCATTGCGGAGAACATGAGACTGAAGAGAGTGGGGGCCAGTACGCACCTCTGCTTGACTCCGTTGGTCACTGCGAATTTTTCGGATACCGTCCCGTTGTCAGTGACGCGCGCCATCACTCCATAGTGAAGCTGACGCACCATGTGTGTGAATCGCTCAGGACAGCCGAATTCCTGCATGACTTTCCTGGAGGGTATGGCGCGGGGGATGGGGATGGAAGTATTGTTGTTTGTTTGAGTTTTACGACCGCATATGTTTGCTATCTGCAAGCCGCGGCCGGCTGCAGAAGACGTGAGATCCAAAATATTTTTAGGTCAACTTTTATAGCCCCTTCCTCCGCGTAGAGGCAAACATTGCTGTCCCTAAATAGGGCTGCCCGGACATCCCAGACGGCTGCCGAACTCCACTATGTGTCACGGTTATGTTTTAGTGGGAGAGCGACCCAAGTTAGCCTGGGCCGCCTACGGGGTTGCTGTCGCCCACCGTAGGACTGTTTGAGAGGGGGGAAAGTGGGAAGTTCGGGAGTGGAGGCACACACAACACCGGAGACCCTCATTTTGGTTTAGCTCGCCGGTCGTGACGGTTGCCCGGGATGTGGCCGCTGGGAAGAACGCAGCTTCGAGGAGCCAACGGTGAAAGTTGGGTACCAGTTAGAAGCAGCAACAGGAGCATTCACCACCTGTACGAGACAAATGGAGCGACCGAATGCTATCTGTGTGGTTCTACCCCTAACTAGTACCCATACACCTCATGGGGCCCACACACTATAGTTCGACTGTCGATTTCGACGATGTCCACCGTATGCTCCACGGAAGGTTGGTGCAGGGACGGTGACTTGCGCGTGATATAGTTTTAAGTGATAGTAGCCTTACGCTGCAGCTACCGCACTCTCTCCTCCCCCACCTGAACCCGGTGTCATGACAGAGTCAAGAAGACCGGAGGTAGGAGAGGACGCAGGTGGCTGGCACGGCCGGAGCCACCCCTGGGCGTACCACCACACCTGGCTCGGATCCCACGGAGTGGGAGTACCATAAAGGCCACATTAAGAAGGAGCCATTGCAGCCTGACTCTCAGTCCGCCAGTCAGCCACTCCACACAAAACACCATTGTGCTGACCACGCCGTCCGAGTTATCCCGTCAGTTGGCGACCTTCCAAGCCACGGCTTTTAGCGCACCGTGATAGTTTCAAGCGCGTGAGATTGTTTATAGTGAGGAACATGCGCTGAGCTGTCGACCTCACTCTCTCCCCCACCCGCACAGTCAAACCACTGTCCGAGCCGGTCAGTTGTCTGATGCGGACTTGGGCGCAGCTGCTGGTGACCTCGTCTACGTGTACTACTTACACGACCTGGCCCCCCAAACACGAGCACCAGGATTTCACACAACAGGGAGTTGAACGGCTTACATCTCACTTGTGTGGGATAGCCAGAATTAACGTTAAGAAGGAGCCATCGCAGCCTGACTCACAGACCCCCAGTCAGCCACTCCACACAACACAAATTGGACTAACTGCGAGGTCTGAGTGTAATTGTCATTTGGCAACCTTCCAACCGCGGCGCTTAACGTTACCGCACTCTGTTCTCCTCCCCCACCTGAGCCCGGTCTCATGCCCCAGTCAAGGAAACCGGAGATGGGAGAGGGCGCAGGTGGCTCGCGTGGCCGGAGCCGCCCCTCGGCGTACCACCACACCTGGCTCGGATCCCACGGAGTGCGAGTGCCATAAAGGCCACATTAAGAAGGAGCCATTGCAGCCTGACTCTCAGTCTGCCAGTCAGCCACTCCACCCAAAACACACATCGGGCTGACCACGCGGTCCGAGTTATCCCGTCAGTCGGCAACCTTCCAAGCCACAGCTTTTAGCGCACCGTGATAGTTTCACGCGCGTCAGATTATTTATAGTGAGGAAAATGCGCTGAGCTCTCGACCTCACTCTCTCCCCACCCCCACAATCAGACTACTGTCCGAGCCGGTCAGTTGCCTGACGTGGGAGTGGTAGCATTGCTGACGGGTCGGCGTATCCTTCTTCGCGCGCCACAGCACGACCTGGCCCCCATAACGCACACACCAATATTCACTAACTCTGGGGATATGGAGCAGCCATCGCCGTCTGACTCCCAGTCCACTGGTTGGCATCCATTAACATGGCAGAGAACATGAGGCTGAAGAGGGTAGGCGGATGGACGCAGCCCTGTTTCACTCCGTTGGTCACTGCGAATGCTTCAGATACTGTCCTGTTCTCAGCAACGCACGCCATCATCCCGTCGTGAAGCTGACGTACCATATGCGAGAACCGTTCAGGACAGCCGAATTTCTGCGTGATTTTCCACAGCCCGTCGCGATTCACCGTGTCAAAGGCTTTCGTCAGATCCACAAAGGTAGTGTAGAGGTGAGTCCGCACCTCTTGGCACTTCTCTTGCAGCTGACGAGCAGCGAAGATCATGTCGATTGTTCCTGCGGTAATGGAATGCGCGGTGGCAGTGTGGGCAGTGGATGCGGAACACACACACAAGCTTTCTGGTCGCTGTTATCACAGACAAGCACCCAAACGGGCTGTGATCAGTTTTGAGAACGGGTGGGTTCGTTGGAGTTTGTCCATACCCCGTCGAGTTTACTGTTTGATCCCTTTGCTGTTCTCCGGGCGGTTTTAATGGTGGGCATTCCGAAATCTATTCAGCAAAAAGTCCTCCATTCACTCTGGATAAAATTGGGATACGCAAAAGAGATAACACCGAAAGGTGACCGACGATCCTTACTGGCCGAAAACTGTAACTGTCGACATCATGATGAATTGTCAGTGAATGAGTTGAAACATGTAGATCTCCAAAACGGTGCTAGCATCGTGTACAGATGGCCTCATTATTGTATTGCAAATAAATAAGGAGTGGTAAAAGTTAGTATCTAATAAGCAAAAGAAGCCAACTGGTCACTTTACACGAAGGCAGGCCACAATCGAAACTTCCTGAAGACCCAAGTCGATACATACACAATTATTCGTCTTGATTTTCTTGATAAGACGTCGATCGAAGCCTTATCACTTGGTCCAAAGTGTTGCTGCCCCCGTCAGAATCCCAGCCAGCTATATCTAGAAACACAGTTCGAGAATCTCCTGAACCACGATCTTCAACTAGTTTCGACAGAGAGCATATAACACCTTAGGTTTAAGTTAAATAATTGCTCTGAATACTAACCAGAAAAGTGGAGGCTTGTTAATAAAGTCACACATTGATAAATTAAAATATATCCGGCAAAACAATTATATATTCATAATGAAACCAGATTAGGGAACTGGTGTTTTTTTAATGGACAGAACAGATTATGTTTTGAAAATGTAATGAACTCTCTCCAAAAAGCAAAAAAGTTTAGAAAGACATAAAGAGAAAAGGATCGTACAGATAAGGTTGAAACACAACAAACTGAATGTTAAAAAAGACAATAAACGGAGGGTTTCATAAGTGAGCATGATCTAGAGTGTTTCGCCTCGTCGGCGCGCATATACCTCGACTATACGGCTCACCAAAAATTCACAAAGACAGCATACCCGTTCGTCCCATCCTAGATATGAAGAACTCACCGTAGCATGCGTTAGCGAAATGGCTAGCGGAAAAACTAAAGTCCAAAAAGTTTCAGCTTGCGCCACAGCAACCGAGATACATTTGAATTCGTTGACGGCGTGAAAGACCTTGAATGGCATGGTGATGTTTTCACTGAATGTCTCGTCTCTCTTTGCGAAAGTGCCAGTCGCAGAAAAAGTGAACTACCACTGTGATTTAATTGCCTCCGATCAGCAGGATATATGAATGCCAGTGAATGCACTCAAGGAACGTGTAGTTCCTATTGGACAACAGCCTGCACAGACAATTGGACGGAGTAGCTATGGGCTCAGCCCTTAGCCCGCTTCTATCGAATATATTCATGGGCAAGCTGGAAGCTTTACCGCTTTGTAACGAGATAAACAGTCCAAAATATTATGGGCGGTACATGAGTGCTATTTTCGCGATTCCATCTGATGGATACCATTAATTAGGCACACCCGCAATCCAATTTAAATTTGAACAAGAACTGTCCGGATCGCTACCTTTTCTTGACGTGCTTCTAAGTAGAAGGTTTGACGGGATTATTTTGCGTAGTTTCTATCGTAAGATGATGAGGTCGGCGCAATATAACCATTTTGAGAGTTTTGTACCGCTAAACTTTAAGCGGCCGTCATCCGTCTGACGATGATCAGAAGATGGACCGCAATTTTGTTTCTTGCGACGACTAAGCTGATAACTGCGCTCCTACATCGATGACCTTGGCTATATATATATATATATATATAT
>WEDG01007739.1:0-37061 GCA_017591395.1 Schistocephalus solidus | reverse complement strand
TGCCACATGTGTATTACATTTCGAGATAATTCCCATCTACTCTGGGTTTGCTCTCGAAGACGCACGGAGAGTTTCATACACGAACAGCCGGTTTCTCATCTCAAAAAGAAGAGCTACAGTCAGGAAATCTTAGATTTCGATCACCAGTTTATACGGAGGCATCTGTAATACTTTTGAAGGTCAAAAAAATCGTGGTTAAACCTATTTTTGGGGTTTCACCACAGCTTCAGGGACTCTTAAACTACCAAAACAAATTTCTTTTGTCAGGAAAAAAAGCCTTGCATAAACTTGTCTTGTGTTATCAATGGTAAGCTGACCAGTCACGTGGTTTCCCGCCTATCAAGTGCACCAAACTTGCTCCAAACACCAGAGCTGCTAGCCAGGATCCAAACATCCTCGCTGGCGCCTCAAAACACCGGTACCCTTCCTCACCGCCATTTATCAAACGGTTCCTGGTTACCTTTATTTTGGCTTGGGCATCCAAGTCGGTTGATAAGTTGTGGTGTCCATGGTGAACGCCTTTACATCTTTAATCTGCTGGTTCTCTCACTACCCCATGACCACTTCGCTTAAGTGTTTCAAACCTTTGTGCGGCCACAGTTGAGTTCGCACTCTGCTTGGAGACCCTGGACTGCTAAAACACCTTGTGCATCCTGGAAAGATTCAGACCCCATTACCCTATTAAAACAAGGTTTTCAATTTTGATCCCTCTTGAATTACAGGCAGCCGCGAGGTGACCGGTCCAATAAAACATTCTGCATCACGCACGGTCAGAACCTGCGTCCTCGTACCCAGAGATTTCTTTTGATAGAAAATAACCAAAACCGTCAGCAGGTAACTATCCAAACTGGCACGTGCACTCGGGACCAGGCCACACGCGAAATTCTCGCACCTCCTCCTCCTCCTCCCTCCTCCTCCCTCCTCCTCCTCCTCCTCCTCCTCCTCCCTCCTCCTCCTCCTCCTCCTCCTCCTCCCTCCTCCTCCCTCTCCTCCCTCTCCCTCCTCCTCCTCCCTCCTCCTCCTCCCTCTTCTCTTCTCTTCTTCTTCTTCTTCTTCTTCTTCTTCTTCTTCTTCTTCGTCTTCATCACTTCACTACTACTACTCACTACTACTACATCACTTCACTACCACTTACCACTACTACTACTACTACTACTACTTCACCACTTCACTACTACCACTACTACTGCCACTACTACTACTACCACTAAACTTCTTCTCTCAACCGCATGTGCTCGAATCTTGAGAGCTTCCTGCATCCCTGATGTTCTCTGGCGTCTCGCCCGTCGATAGTTTTCGTACGAAGAACTTTGATTCTGGTATAGCAATGTTCATCATGAGCAATCACTCGACCTGACATTTAGGCCTGTATGCCACTCAAACGAACGGTATTATTGTTACAATACTTCACTTTAAGCAGGCCTTTCAGGCAGCACTTTTACGCAATTTCTTTTATCAAATTCGATCGCATATGCAGATCTGACGATCGAGACTCACTCACTGGCTGCTTTCTTTACCTACAATTACATATATGCGTATGCGTTTATTACAGTGCAAGTAGGCATGTATATATATTCCTTTCTGATTAGACAGTGGCTGCTCCGCATGCAATCATTCAAAACACTGAATGTTCTTATATTATCGATGCTTTTACTACCACCCTGCAAACCAGCTAAGGGAAAGCTCAGCCGCAGTGCTTTTGCCCACCAGTCCCATATAAACCTCGACGTGCGGCACTGAACCGAACTCACTTCTGGCACCATTAGCGGAACGTGGAATTTTGCTCTTGACGTGGCCATGACGCTGACGCCAACCCAGCATAAGCGAAGCTACTCTCTGATTCCTATTCTTCTAGGTTGTAAAATAGTCTTTTTCGTGGCAGGGTCGAATACCTTTGAAGTTTCATGAAAGCGGGCACATCCTCAAGAGTCGTTCAGCTTGGAAAGATTTCCGCAAATTTGCTGTGCAGATGATGTAAGTGACTGTTTAACATTTGTCGTGCCGTTGATTTGGTTCATTTTAATTTTCTTTATAAACTACAATCAAAAATAATACTCTTAAACAATTTATTAGCCTTTGGACGAAGACTTTTCCCTTATCTTAACAACAATTCCGATTAACAGCATACATTTTCTCCCTTCACGCGCAACTTTCTCCGCGGCCCTCCGCCAGCGACCATTGGGGGCACAGGAAGACCGGGTCCGACCCCTACTCCAGTCCGCCACCTGGGTCCAGCGTCCGCTCTCACACGCTCACGATCTCCATGTTCTGCATCTTCAGCATGCACATCAGCGTCCCTTTGCGAAACATCACATCCTCCCCACCGATACTTCCAGACGCACGTACACCGCTACACAGCACCAGCGCCAATCGTCCACGCCTGGCTCACCACCAACTTTTCGACATATCCACCTCCACCTCATCTACGGCAGGCCCTCAACCCAACGCCATCCGTCCGACCAGCTCTGCTATAATCCTAACATCCCTTAAGTACATTATACTGACATTAACGGTTCTACTCTGTTGATCTGTCAGTTTATCCAATTTCTGCATTTCATTAAACGTCCATCGTATTTCGTGTTTTTTGCTATTTTTTAATGGAAGCTTTGAGCGGGCTTTATCAGAACAGTCTTCATAACTTTATTTATAGTATTCTTCACCATTCTTTCTGGCCTACCCATTTTTCTGCGCTTTCAATTTTGAATTTATGATAGTTTGCCAGACGGGCAAACTTGTAAGCGTGAAGCAATAGAAAATTTGCCTAATCTCTACGTCACTTAAGATTGCTGAATGCTACACACGCAACAAACCATTACGCACATTGTCTCTTAGTTTTGCCATTTTATCCAGTAGTACTTTATTTTGACAGTACGTAAGTTTTAGAGATAAAAGCATATTATTATTATTATTGAAAAGACTTCAGACGGAAGGTTCGATAGGTAAATATGACCTAGAGTACGTCTGCCTGTCGGCTTACTTCAAATTCATTAAAGATGGTACCTGTTCATCCTACCTTAGATATATGGTAACCTGCCGTAGCATGCGATATCAACGGTTATTCCAGTTAGAATAACTAAGGAAATTTCGTCATTTTGGCGTACTCACATCAAACTTGTTTTATGAGTTTGCATGGTTGCAGATGCAAATACATTAAGTACGCAGCGGAAAATTGGCTGGGGTTGGCATATAAGGCGTCAAAGCGGGTTGTTATGGCGGTATTGGTACCTAAGAATTCACGCTCATGAAGTATTATTGGCGTGGGATACTCGGCTATTTGTAATTCCACAGGCTGCATTTAAGTCGTACTTCGGTTGACGACGACTTTCCTGCGCTGCAGAAGCCTCTGCAATACGGCGGGGAGTATGAAACCGGAATCAAGCAACTTGATCATTTGATCAACCTGTACGCTTTCGTGGAATGATAGATAATCATGCCTGCCGTCCACCCACTCTCCTCTCCCTACATGGCTTACTGCTGTCCGCATCGCGTTGTGCTTTAATCATTGACTCTGACATGTTCTACACTTCGTAATCTGAACTGGCTTGCTTCTTTTGACTCCTTTTCCTCACCATGCATCCATATCAGGATCAGCGGCCTCTACTGTTTGTTTATCAATAAAGTTTCAGCCCTTTAGGTCCATCTAATTGACAGTTTACTTTGTCTCTTTTTACTCGCAAATGGCGCACAAGTAGCTGGAAAAACGAGGCAACGAAATTGCATGACATCACACCAAATTTCATGGCGCCGCTCTTTTTACCTCTTTAGTGCTATCTCGAATATGAAAGTCGTCCAGAAAAAGCTAAAACATCTTCTTAGCTCACACTCCTATTGCATTCGCGAGCATACCAAAATTCCCATGCATAAACTACGGATCTTTCTCCACTGGGAGTTATCCTAGATTTGTACCAGAGCATTTTTCCTGGCTTTTGGAAAAATTTTATGCATTGGCACATGACTCCTGCTCCTGTACCAAAAGTAGGTGTTCCTTCCATAACCTGGCATTCTTATGAGGGATACTTCAACATACCATCTCGCACAAACAGTACTACTTGGTCAGCACCCACCTCGTCTGCTTCTACTCTTTCCAAAAACACGTTTTTCAGTTAAACCGATTTTCATGAATATCATTGGACAGTCTCTCACATCTTTCCTTCTTACCGAAAATCCCATGGCACAGTGATCAAGTTATTTTATCTCCGGACCTCAGCATGGCCTCTCTAATGCCTAACTGAACCCACCCTCTCCACAGAACTCATCGACTCTCACCCATGTCACGGGCAAGGCTCCATATGTTCAAATGAGACTCCAGCCTGAATTGCTGTTCTACGCACCCGGCAACTTCAGATCCCCTTTGGATCTTTGGCCATGCATTGCACGATATTTCTGCACAGTTTGTCTCGGCTCATGGCATGAACTTCTACGTGCTCCACACACAGACTCTGCTCAGCACAGCGTGCTGAACCAGAACGAGGGTCAGAGCCTACACGCCTACAGCTGCACTCGTAAACCGTGGGTGCAGTGGTCAATCACGCATTGTCAGTCACTGAAGTCGAAATTCAGCTGCCACTCATACAGAGAGAGAATTTCGGTCACGCCTGGAGCATGGGACAGGGAGAGAAAGTGAGGCGGACACTGTGAATCCATCTTTATGGGAAAATCAATGCAGCCGTGACCCAAATATATCTGGTATCGCTTGTATCAATCAAAATGTGTTAAAAGTTTTAAAATGATACGAATAGTAGCACACCCTCTTGTCCAACCTTTTATCGTGGGGTATCAGCATCAAATAAGCTTTTAAAACCCGTACATCTGGTCAAAAAGAACTCAGCATGAACTATGTCTATCATTTACTATAACGCTCCCATAAAATGTAGGCTGTGTGCTGCACAATGCAGCTTAAACTTAGGTTGACTCAAATATAGTAATGCTTGATTGTTTTTGATGTGTCATAGCTGCATCTGAGTAAACTCACTCCTTGTGAAACTAAAGCGGAGGGTAGTTAAGCATAAAGAAGAGAGCCAGAGTAATCACCTGAAATCAACCACTATAAGGTACCCTCTACTCATCTTATGTCTGAACACCCCAAAACCTGAAAAGCTTTTCATTATGACAATGTCAGGATTGGACTAATAAAGGGCGAATCTGATATAAGTATTAGCTTTAGTTTTTGTGAATGAATTAGGTTTTATGTCAGTTCCTTTCTAAACTTTTAGTATATGATTGATTTTATTTTGAAAATTTGAATAATTTCTTAATAAGATGTTGAAAGTCAGTGTCAAATGGTCAAATGAAGCAGAAGGAAACAACGAAACTTGCTATTAACCATTTATATATAGCAGTTTTCATATGCGGTCATCTTTAAAGTATGTGGGACTAGACAAGGGAAATGGAGGACTGTAATGAGAATTTTAAGCAGAAATATGTCAAGTGTACAAGAGGCCGCAAAAGTGTTGTTCTTTTCTAATGCCAAAGAGATCAAGAAGCAAACTTCCGGATCAGTGGTTTTGAAAATGGGAGAGGTCATGTCGGTAGGTGTCAACGAGCAGTGAGGTCTCAGACGATTCCAACCAGGCAAAATTCTTGTTGATTACAAAAACCAGGATCGCTCTTTAAATTTAGTGACCGGGGATTATACTTTACATCTTCAGAGAAATCTAGATTTTCATTTCAACTAAATTAGGATTTATAGGTAAAGAATAGCCTACTGTGATAATGTTAGTAGTTATAGAAGTCTCTGTATTGAGCAAAAAGTATGCCAAAAATGACGGGTACAAAATTTATGTTATCGACTTACTGTTTTAATTTGAGGCGCAAGCTGTGCATTTCTGCTCCAAAATGGCATCGCAAGGCTTTCCAGATCACGAGGAAAGCACGCTGAGCTTGGAGTTTGGCAACTTCGTCCTCCAGCGTTTCTGCGTTCTAATTTTAATTTTTCCTGAGCTGCTTCTAATTTTTCAAACTTTCTTGCAGCTCTTAACGCAGCTGGCGTTCTTTTGTTCAAGCTTAAGACAGAGAGGATAGGCGAACGATTAACAAGTGTCGCTGGAGGGTGAGCACAGGCGAAATGAATGCCCAAATCAGAAACTATTAACTCGGACCATCAACACTTGAGGGAGGTTATATTAAAAGTGCCTGTGCTGGCAATAGCTGGCGGCTGACGGCCACAGATGTGCTTGCTTAAAACTATTATGAATACGACAGAAATTGTAGTTATCAGAAGCGAAATGGTAAATTATGAAACTTGGACCGTTACAACCAACGAAGTTCACCGCGCAACTCACCGGTACTCGCACACGAATCCCAGTTTACGGTAAGCTAAAACTTTCGCTGCATCTCCTGCACCCTATCCGCGCTTCTCACGATACCTCGATGGCAATACGGCAGGAAGTGGATTCGGGCGCAGTAGCTAAAAGGGTGAAACAACCAACCTAGCATGCTACTGCTGACCTGGATCAGACCGCATGCACCGTTCTTTTATGGAGCGACTTGGATCCCAAATCGATAGATGACCATAAAAGACATATGCAGAAAGAGCCAATAAGTCAGACTCCAGTAATCTTGTAAGCCACTCCATACACATAGTATTGACAAAGAGAACCAAGTTATCTCGTCAGGTGATTGCCTTCTGAACCACAATTTTAGTGCATAGTGATAGGTTCGAGCACATCGTATTTATTATCTTGGTGGATGTGTTGATTTACCGTTTGGATGGATTCTTCGGTGGTGGCTTCATCCACTCTTTCCTCTTCTCTGCACAAGTAGACTGTCCGAGCTTCACTGCCTATTGGTGAAGACTTTGAGGACCGTAGCTGACAGAGTAAGACAGCTCATATATGTGAGCTACACACGACCGTATCCCGTAATTTACAAGGATACCACAAAGAACATGTCTTCCATGAATGTGAGATATGCATGGCCTGATATGTGACGTTGCGATGGACAAACGGGTAAAACAACGCGGATTACATGCTTATTGTTGGAATGGGGTATGCTTGGTACAGGATGTGGCCCATGGTATGGGGCAGGTTTATATATGGAGTCCCTAGATGGGCGTAGGCATGTAGGGCAAGATGCTTGATGTCCTACGGATTATGGGTTTACCAATGACTTGAATGGACAACCATCTGATCAAATAGGCCCATTCCATGGCCGAATGCCCTTGGGCCATGCGGGCAGCTGAGGCGGATGTGAAGGGCGTATGTATGGGTTGATGGCACGGATACGGCAGTATCCGTGCGATGTATAACGCAACCAGACTGTGCTAGCAAGGACCAGATGGAACTGTGACCGTTACACTGGTGGAAAGAGTGATGCTAACATTGATATATCCTGATGATTATTGAGGTAATAGTAGTGGGAAACGGAGTTTTTTTTCATTCAAAAATGCCAAAGAAAACTGTTTTCCATCTGATGCTCGTTTTGAATAGACCACATGCGTTTCACCATCCAATATCAAATTCGGATTGCTAACATTACCACGGTATTCAGGCTAGTAAGTCCAGCTGACCACAGAAAGGAGCCTAGATATCATGTCCCTATGCAACACAAACGAAAACTAGCCTGATGGTCAATTTTCCCATTTTGTCTCTACAATGCTATTGGATGTAAGTCCGCCACTAAGCATCATTTCCAAACCAACTGGATGAGAAAATGAATACACGAACGAATTGTTCTGCTATTGAGAAGACGAACGCAGAGGGCCGTTTCACGATCGGTCCCGATCGGCATTATCCTATGCAGCTTTGTTTTGAAAACATGAGCGTTAAGCATCAGAAGAAGTAAGATGTGTGACCATGTTTCGAGTTTTTAACACACGCCTCCTAGCGCACGACGTGGGGCCATCCACACCACCATATGGGGCACACCGGCACGTGATGACTAGTCAAATAAGCAGCATTGCCCATGAGGACTGTGGAATCTTCGGAGAGGCAGAAACCTGCACATCCATAAGAGGAGCCAATGCTGAAAGTCTACATTGTATTTTTAGCAAAATTCTATGAACACAGCATGGCCTCAACAAACTTGCGTTTAACATCAAACCTGAAAAAATACTTACACCTCAATTCGTATCATTCGCAGTTTTTTGAAATCTCTGGAAAAGTGCATATAAACAAGGGTTAACTTTCTGCGCACAATGTACAAGAGTGACTGTTTTGTTTTCACTTTAAATACCTCCACAGTTTCAGAGATTCCATTTTACGGAAGATAAACACTTTTCAGTTTATTCAGGAGTGAATGGAGAAAACAAATAGCATGTTGACAGAAAATAATTTTCTAAATTCTTCCCTTTACGTCCTATAAACGTAGTTAGGCTAATGGTTAAAAGGGAAAAAATGGACGTATGGAGGATGACAGTGAACAGGATACCAGACTTTCCCGCAAATTCTTTGTTTCAAGTCAACACTTTCCAATTCCTTGTATGCAGTGCCAGCATTCACAATTACAGTAAATCGTTCGGCTCTTATACGCCTAATACAGCCAAGTGATTCACGTTTCGCGTGAGGATGGACAATACCTGAGTGTAAACTGCTTTGTTTGCCTGCAAAGCACGAAATCTCTGCCTGTGTTTAAGATAAGTTACCAAGTCTAACCCTCTGACAGATGTCACAAAACTTTTAGATTTACAAGATATTAGGGTTATACGTTTACCATTGTGTCAATTTCTCTATAATCATCACAGTTTGCGCTAGGTAGATTGGAAATACTGAAACGCGTGTTCTCGAAAGTAGCGTAAACAACAATAAAGTGTCTTCATGTTAGTTTATCAAAGACTTGCCATCTCTTTTGGGTAGGAAAGCGACTTCAATTCATTGGCTGCTTTCGGAAGTGTCATCGATTTTTTGCGAAACAAAGGGATTTGGATTTTTAGCAAACTAAACAAGACGAGCAAATAAACAGGTCAGCACTTGCACCCGCCAAACGCACCAAAAGCATCGGAAGAACCTAAGAAGCAAGCATGCATTTGCCCATAGAGCTATACTAAATGATGCAGGATTCGTACTGTAGATAGGAAAAACTTACCAACAAGGTACATTCCCTTAATTTACGGCTTTGAGCGCGAGCTTCACGAGCAGCAGCATGGGATTTTTCTTGTTCTGACCGGAGCTTTTCTCTCACGAGAGAGAGCAGTTGTTCCATTTCTGCGATCTTCTCTTGCTGTGGAGGATGCTCTTTAGACAATGCTGATAGACTTTCTCGCAACTCTTTGACCTTCAAATGCAACATAATGAAAAAGTTTAGGGGAATATTTCAGTAACCAGACTGCATAAGTGCTCTTTAGCTAGAAATATTGGAGGAAATGCTTAAATCCGTTCCGATTTTTGGCCTCTCGCTCTTCCAGACTTATCTTAGTGAGATATTTTTTTATTTGATACGAAGTAAGGAAAATTCTTCCATTCAGGTCAAAAGGACACGGTAAAACATTTACAAGTCAAGAGTTTTAATTTAAACTTTCCTTAAATAATTAGCATTTGTCTTTGAGGATAAAGAATTCCAAATTTCCTCCTGACTGGTAACGTATGGACTTTGGCGGAGATATTTTAATTTTTAAATATCTCTGTTTATGCTTTTAACTTCGCCTTTTCTCAGCCATGCCAGGAGGTTTTCCTGATTCTTTTGGACTCGTGCGCCTCTTATGTAGCATTTGATACCTTTGTCTCTAAAATGGTTTTAACAGGCAGATAAAGGTCGGCTCATAAAAATCCTAAACACTTAGAAGAATATTACCTTTAATCGCAGACGTTTTTCTCAAAAATTATAAAAGTGATTTGGGAAAAATACTGACACTGCTAAGATTGAGTGTATGAGCATTATGCATAGATATTTACTCGGTCTATGGAATCTGAGCTGGCATTCGCAAAAAAGTAGTTATATTCTGCCGAAAAAGAAAAAAATCGAGTGGAAGATAACCAAGAAAATAAATACGTGGTTGCAATTTGGAAAGTTCTCTCTGACAGAACAAAAAGGATTATGCAGGAAACGATAATCTCCAGCCAAGATAATGTATGAAGTACAGATACAGAAGCTGGAAACGTAACGGAAAGAGCGTAAATTAAGTAACTTTAGTTTATGGAAGAAAGGTAAGAAAATAGTTTTGCAAAAGGTTATGGCATCCCAAAAGATACACAATTACGTATATGTCATGCTACCAATGCAATTATTTATGAGCTTTTCTTTTGTCCTCTTATAGCAATTCATACTACAGGAAAAAATCAAAAAAATGAAAAAGACATGTATTAGCTATGGCAAATAACCTATTGTAACAACCACTGGAATGCCAAGTTCAGTCTACTAAATGAATGATCCAGTTATAAGGATATACTTTCGCAATTCTTCAATTGGTTCTTATTAGTTGCCTTAGCTAAAATCAGGGTGTCAACGCAGCGCCAAAATATGCTCTTACGTTGAAAAGAAAATGGGGTTTGAGTGCTTCCAGAAAAAAGTGTTTTAACCCATTAGATGCCATTTGTTATTCCAATGCTGAGAAAATTGAATTTTTCGAAAGTCATTAATAAAGCTGTCATAGGTTTATTCAAATTATCTTGAAATTTTCCTTCGAACGAAGAAATGTGCAGACTCATAATAATTGCCTGTACATTTTGTTTCCGAAATGTGATGGCTCTAACTAATGACTCTGATTGATTTGTCTTTTAAAAGTACTTTTAATGTTTTACACTATTTCCCTGTGTTGACTTGCGAAAAATTAAATGTTTGTGTTAGTATGATGCTACAGAAAAAATAAGCGGGTAAAAATTCCTTTTAAGCTGATACCTGTGCACATACTTCTCGTAATATGTAGCCACATGTTCCCTTGTATTTTTTCAAAATTTTAATTAAAGTAATATTTCTTCATTGCAACGAAAACTAGCATTCAGAGTTTGTTAATCCATCAAGTAAAAATCTGTCCAACGTAACAATCAACAGTGCACGCTTTTCATGTTTAACTTTGTGATGCCTGTTTCAAAATAAATCAAGCGGCTGTTCTCCCACAAACCCAAAAGTTAGAGAGAGTTCACTGAAAACCTTTTTTTGGCTAAATGGACTCATATAGGGGATTCGCTCACGTCCAAGATTTTCAACGCCTGCCTCATGTTCGGCCAAGCATATCATCAAATTGATCAAAAAATAGATAGTACAAACAGAGTTTGATCTACAACGCGTTTAAAAAAGATGTGATAGTTTAAAAGGAGCCTAATTTCAAAAGAAAAACAAAGTCTTAACTCCGAAATCCTATAAGATTTAAAGTACATGTAGCCTATGAATAACTGACTCAACTGTGATATTTGAATAAACAGACCGTTTTCTCCAGAGATTTTGTGTAAATCTCAAGACGTTCTGTCTTCTTTTCCTCGGTTCTAAGGTGCCTTTCTGTGTCTTCCAGCTTTACCATTAACATCTTTTTCCCGTTTGCGCTTCTCATTTAGAGCCGACTGCACTTCGAGAGATCACTCTTTTTCGCCGCGAGATCCTCATTAAGTTTTATATTTTTGAAGAATAAGTTCACTTCTGAAAAAGAAACAGTCCCATATTGGCCCTTTTAATTGGTAATTGACATGTTTTTTATATCCATAATCACAAGTATTTTTGATATGCCACCGGAAAAAAGAATTAATTTAAGCATACTTTTTAGTGAACAATCCTGTTCATACTTTACCTTTTTTGGTGAAATATGATTATCTTTTCGCAACTTTCCAATAGCGAGCAATGAACAAATGCCACTGGAAACCTTTCAACTATGCATCTTTTAGCCTGATAGACAACAGTTATAGTCGGACAGACAAAAATGAGTCCTTAATCTTCAGGAAGCAACCGCTGCATAACTCTCTCTATACAGGCGCCTGTTTTATTCTTCAAATGTATGCTTAAATTAGTACCATAAAAGAACTCTGCTTTTCTAGAATCTTTGAAAGGTAAATTCCTTAATGCTGATGTGTATACAGTGCAGGCATGAACAACTTTAACTGCATCTCAAAAAAATCAGTTTGATGAAGTACTTTAACTAATCAAAAAAGTAAAAGACTCCCGTCGCCATTACACAAAGCAAAAGATAAGATAAATTGAATTCCTATTAAAAGCTAGAGACGCTTAAAGCGTGAGTACATTCACTGAAGTATATTTAGAGCCCAGAAAGCTCAGACACATGTTACGCCGATATTCTGCCAACGTATGAGACGGCTGCGAGGAGCTTGGTTCATTAGTGGATCCTCCAGCGTTCCGTGCGCACTTTTTGATTGATACTCTGCTCTGTGGCTGACTATCAGCCACAGCGGGATAACCGGATAATATTCAGTAAACTGCCCACAGGCAGACATTTGTATGTATAGGGGGTACAGAATGCACCATATTGGCAGCACAATTACTTGCTAAAAACCCACACATGTGGTTCGCCAGTGTTCTGAGTAAATTAAAAAGAGACAATTAAAGGGAACCAAACGCTTTTATCGGGAGGCATACCAAAGTCTCATTAAAGAAGGCATAGTACAATAAAATCCCCAACATGAAGTCATTTCATTCGATTCTGTATTAAAAAAATTGTTGGCCTTATTTTAAACAATATTTTGGACTATTCAGTTAACGCCTGTTGCCAAGTCTATTAGTACCCTTAAGGCCTAGAGCAACCTACCGACTGGCTACTTTAGTTACTCCATACAGCATAATATATAGCCAGAATAGGTGATGCAATTTGAAAAATAATTATGGAAGCCCACTCTGTTCCAAATAGTATAACGCTTGGCGGACAGCATTGATAAAATAATTTATTCGATTACCATAAATGGAAACCTGATTTTCAATTAAACAGAATATTTATTTCTCAAAAACTCTGTCTGGGGTAACCCAATATTCCTACTCCAAAGCTTAATCATAAAGCCAGACTTATTGAAGCATTCTGAAACTATAATGTTTAAGAAAATAGCCGGTGAAATTTTGAGTTTTAATATTCTAACTTGTCAGAAATGCATCTTCTACAGCAAGACCCAAGAGTATGTGACAATGTCCATTGGAATTTTAGGTTTTGTCATCTAAGTAGAATCAGAAAGTATTTAACTGAGTTTAAAATATTTATTTTAGGACATAATCTTGGTTATTATTTCCTCATGGCATGGTTTGACGCAGGCATCCTTCAGTGCAACCAATAATATACGCATTTCTTGTAAGACGAGGCATTTTGTTTGAAACAGGACTACCGTGCATGTTCTGTAAAATGCAGCTTTGCCATGATACAACTGGTTTCGAAGGCTGCATTAACGCAATACTTCCTGCAATGTTTTCATCTGACATAGGAGATCTCAGCCTTAGCTCGAACCTTACGAATCACCCCTCATGTAGCTTGTAAAACTTATAAAACCTTTGAGATTATCAGACTTACCTGACTCTATGAAGCTGGGTGAGCTCCTCCTGTACGCTATCCCTCTCCCGACGCATCTTTTGCTTCTCCCCTGTTGGCCTTTATCAAAGAGCATCTTTTGACTCTGCATGCTGTCTCTCACGCTCCTGTAACCTGTGTTTCTAGTTCGCGTGTGGAAATAGAGCTTCATCGCGCCAGTTGGGTGGAATCCAATTCCTTCTTCAGATCTACGCTCATCGAACGCAGCCGACAGTGACGTCGATCAATTGCCTCCGATCCTGCTCCGCAATGCTAGCCCTTCGGCTCACTTCACTGAGGCTCTCCAGTCGCTGTCGCTGAGCTTCCAGACTTAACTGTTTCCCGCTTCGCCTCTTCAGCCTTCTCTTTAGCCTCAAGGTCCTTGTTCAACAAAAGCCTGCTTCTGCTTTAGGGTGCGAGTTTTTGCGATAGTTTTCCTCAACTTGAAGTTGTTTCTTTAGATTTGTAGCACGCAGCTAGGAATCTACATCAGAACTATATGTTTACAACTCGGCCTGTATGTATAGGCAAAAACTTTACGACATAAATACGTTATCGACTAAAATAAAATCTTGGAACTTTACTATTGAGTTGGAGAACAAACGTGGATGTTTTTGTGCACATAAGAATCCTAGCATGCACAGACCTTTGAAAAATTTTGTGATGACTAGAAGCTAAGCCTGATAAAGGATGAGTGGTGGTGGAAGTAGATAACACAAAAATGTCGCCTTTTTAATTTGATAAAAGAGTGTGGAAGAAAAATATCTCCTTTCTATAATCCGAAAAGAACCATAACCACAGATTTAAAACCCTCCCTTCAAATCCACAGGATGACAGCAAAAATGTTAAAAACTGTTGTTGCACTCCAAAGAGTCTCTGATGATGAATTCCTGCTAGATTTCAAAAAGCTCAGAATAATAAACCTACCGCTCCAGTGAACGCACTTTTGTCTCTATCTCAACAAGAACCTGGGCGGCATCTTTGCTTCCATTCATAAGGGCTCAGTTGTGATGCGCTTCACACAGCTCACACCTGGAGACATTCTCCCACACCAGAGGCAGCAAAGACGATGAACTACACTTTCTACATCAATGCGTTCGTTACGGACCGAAATCAAAAGCGCATTCCTAGAAAGCTCCAGTTAACTATAGAATCAGACAGAAGCGTAATATTAACGATATCGCAAGCAAACGGCGAGCTCCATGACCATCACCTGCGCTTTTGCGCAGATACCGAAAACAAGCATTTACAAAAGCGATGGAGTGCTTTGGTAAATTCAGTTGCTGATTGTCCCTCACCACAGCAGGCATAATGCTGGAAAAGGTGGAACAAAGAACGTCAGCGCACAGAGCGCAGGACCAAAAGTTCATTAAATTGAAAACCCGAAGTCAATTCCAACAAAATGTGGTGGCTAGCTTATAGCCGAAAGCCGCTAAGCGCGCAGAATTTAGTGCGCATAGCTGACTCTTATTACTACCCCTTGAGGCCATGTTAGTACTGAACTACCGTAACCGATGAGGCTAAACACACTGCGCGTCTAAAAGCTACTCCCTCTACTCGACGAGAGGAACAGGCATGCTAGTACACGTCACCCACAGAATCCAGAAGAAATGACAAAATCAAAACATGGACAAGGATATTCTAGCGCGCTACCGGCTGAGAGAGCAAAAGCAACTGTCATGTATATAACCATCGTTGATTACAATGAGGAGGTGCAAGCTCTCCTCAACGTCCAAACAGTCGCATAAGCCCAAATTAATGATAAGCAGGCTCAACAGACCGCTAAGCGACTCAGGCGCAATACTCGTCATCTTTGATCGAAGAATGGTTGCCAGATGAGGCCAAATGACATAGCATTAGTCAGGTTCTATGGACTACCCAAAATACACACAAACCCAACGCTCCACTGCGCCAATCGCTGCACTGGAAAGGCAGCTTCATATTACACTCTAGCCAAAATGTATGGCTCTGTAAACCTCAACTTTTCCGAGAGGCATCTATGATTTCAAATCCAATCGGTTTCCAATTCCTCGCCGATATTCGGGCAAAAGTCCTCCAACCCTCACCAAATTATGGTGTATTTTGATGTTCTCTTTACAATTCACGTTCACTCCACCGGTGATGTGGCGCGCAATTTCGCGGCCAAGTGCGGCTCGAAGAAAAGCGTGACGCGATGCAGCCTCTATAATTGAGCTAAATAATGCTACTTTTGCGTTTGCCAAATGACCTATTGGCACCTCAATGATGTAATATAAGACAAAATGACCGGGACACTTGATGAGTTCTCAATATCCATGCTTAGTTGCGTAATTGGTCCTATAAAGCTGACGGATAAACCGGATTTACACCACGGATAAAACTGTTACACCATGTTCGGCACCGTCCGAGCGTTCACGTTCTGGCACCGGATGGCTTAACCTTGATACTCCGCCACCGGCGGCACCTGATGTTTTGGCATCCGCCCGGCGTCGGCGATGACGGCGCGGCGAAACTGCTGGTGAGGCCCGCGCCGCATTACTCAACCTACCACAGACATACTGGACTTGCCCCCAGCAGCAGTCACACGCTACGCCCAGGTGGCGGCCTACATCGCCGCCACTAAGCCATGAGAGACCGCTGTGAGCCATATGACAAGAACCAGGTGCAATCACGGACATAATTTCCCCCATCTCCACACGATAAGACTGCTCAAATGGCTGCTGCGGAACCCGACAGCCACTGATAACGAACCCCGTCTCGAGTCCAAAAGCTCATGCAAATTAACTCTACTGTCCCTACCTACCTTTGCTCCATTTCCAATAAGAATCTGATATATATATATTCCGCTTCCATTGGAAACCATAGCTAACGCCTAATAAAATAGAAAAGGAGAAGGGATACCGACAAACAGAGGAGACTGGAATGACCATTTCTGTGACGTATTAGCCGTCATCAGTCAGCCATACCCAACCGCAAAGCGCTGCGGCGCCCGAGGCTCGAACTCGCGACCTGTTGGGCAGGCGTCCAACGCTCAACCCACTAGTATATATATATATATATATATATATAGGTAAGTATATATATATATAAATATAGGTAGGTGGTATATATATATATATATATATATGAGAAGAAGAGGCGATCACGGGAACCATGGTTTTATTGTCCTGACGTTTCAAAATCAAACAAGATTTCATCGTCGGAGGTAAATTTTGTACCGCGCCTCACAGTATTTATAGGTGGTAACATTTCGGCTAATACGGGATTACTAAGGTTTTTGAATTTGCGTAGAGGAGGGGCCGGGTTGGGGTTGGAGATTCTCAGTCATCTTGCTGCTTGATGAGCATGGTGGTGTTTCATTCTTAGCGATCATCCTTTTGCCTGTTCACTGAGTCCGTGGTGGACTGGGGAGGGCGGGTGATGGCTGGTTCTCAATCTGGTCGGGGGCCGGAGTTCGCACGCTGGCAGTAGTCGTCAGTGCCCTCATCGACCGAAGCTGCCGCCCCAGGCTGTTAATCTTGGTTGCGATCGCACCTCCGTGTGTATTCGCACCTGCCGGATAAGTGGTTGAGCTGGCCGAGGCGATAACTGTTCCTTCGTCGGGTCTGGGTTGTGTTGCGATTGCGTGCGTGTCCGCCATGGACTCACCCATGTTCGGATGCACGTTAGGCCCATGTTCACGTTGGCTCTTTCGATCATTGAGCTGCGTCCGGAGGCTTGGTAGGCCGTAGGAAGCGTCACACAACGATTGATGGAGGTTGTTCCCGTGTGCCAAGCCTCGATGGTTTCCCTTGCCACGCGGTCACTTCCCCGACCAAGAATTTCCAGCATTCTGGAAGGCGAACGTGTGTCAGAGTCTGCGCAATGGTCAGCCACCAAAGAGACAGCGGGTCCATTCTTCTTACCGCCCTCATGTGTTCTCCGATCCGGGTTTGCAGACGTTTCCCGGTTTCTCCAATGTAGTTGACTGCGCAGGAATTGCATTGAACCCGATAGATGACGTTTGTGGTTTCACCTCGGGGCAGGGGGGCCTTAGGCCTCATAACCAGATGTCGAATGGTTGACTCCGGCCGGTGGGCGATGCCGATCCCCATCGGTCTTAGGAGACGGGAGACCGCCTCCGAAACACCGTCAATGTATGGCAACGCTCGCCATATCTTTGGCTGTTCGGTCGCTGGCCGTCGGATTTGCCTGCACTGTCTGCTACGTTCGATGAAGTTGCGGGGATACCCGTTGGCCATGAAGAGGCGTTGGAGGTATCGAAGTTCTGCCTTTCTTTCGCCTGGTCAAGGAATTTCCTGACAGCCTGAATTCTATTTTCCCTGACATCCAGTTTACAATGGAGGTGGAAGTCCACAACCAGCTGCCATTCCTAGACGTTCTCGTCCATCGAAAACCCTGCGGGAACCTTAAAACGACGGTGTATAGGAAGGCCACCAGTACCCGCCAAATCCTTAGCTACCATAGCAAACATCCGTCATGTCACAAACGCAGTTGTGTTCGAACGCTATACAAAAAGGCTGAAACACACTGCAGCGAGCCAGGCGAAAGAAAGGCAGAACTTCGATACCTCCAACGCCTCTTCATGGCCAACGGGTATCCCCGCAACTTCATCGAACGTAGCAGACAGTGCAGGCAAATCCGACGGCCAGCGACCGAACAGCCAAAGATATGGCGAGCGTTGCCATACATTGACGGTGTTTCGGAGGCGGTCTCCGTCTCCTAAGACCGATGGGGATCGGCATCGCCCACCGGCCGGAGTCAACCATTCGACATCTGGTTATGGGGCCTAAGGCCCCTGCCCCGAGGTGAAACCACAAACGTCATCTATCGGGTTCAATGCAATTCCTGCGCAGTCAACTACATTGGAGAAACCGGGGAAACGTCTGCAAACCCGGATCGGAGAACACATGAGGGCGGTAAGAAGAATGGACCCGCTGTCTTTGGTGGCTGACCATTGCGCAGACTCTGGACACACGTTCGCCTTCCAGAATGCTGAAATTCTTGGTCGGGGAAGTGACCGCGTGGCAAGGGGAAACCATCGAGGCTTGGCGCACGGGAACAACCTCCATCAATCGCGTTGTGTGACGCTTCCTACGGCCTACCAAGCCCTCCGGACGCAGCTCAATGATCGAAAGAGCCAACGTGAACATGGGCCTAACGTGCATCCGAACATGGGTGAGTCCATGGCGGACACGCACGCAATCGCAACACAACCCAGACCCGACGAAGGAACGGTTATCGCCTCGGCCAGCTCAACCACTTATCCGGCAGGTGCGAATATACACGGAGGTGCGATCGCAACCAAGATTAACAGCCTGGGGCGGCAGCTTCGGTCGATGAGGGTACTGACGACTACGCCAGCGTGCGAACTCCGGCCCCCGACCAGATTGAGAACCAGCCATCACCCGCCCTCCCCAGTCCACCACGGACTCAGTGAACAGGCAAAGGATGATCGCTAAGAATGAAACACCACCATGCTCATCAAGCAGCAAGATGACTGAGAATCTCCAACCCCAACCCGGCCCCTCCTCTACGCAAATTCAAAAACCTTAGTAATCCCGTATTAGCCGAAATGTTACCACCTATAAATACTGTGAGGCGCGGTACAAAATTTACCTCCGACGATGAAATCTTGTTTGATTTTGAAACGTCAGGACAATAAAACCATGGTTCCCGTGATCGCCTCTTCTTCTCATTTATTTCCGGGAACGCGCATCTTCGCTTCTATTAGCAATATATATATATATATATATATATATATATATATATATATATATATATATATATATATATATATATATATATATATATGCAGATAGGAGACACGACAGAGAATATGGGTAGATTGATACAGTCTGTTTCGGACTTATTCTGCCTTCATTTAGCCAATCATAACCCTGACTACCAGCTGGGACTGGAAACACAACCATGCGCTCGAGTACGTCGCAGACAGTCCACACACACTGCGTCCCCAGATGGGTCGTAAGCACTTCCATCGAAACCAAAGTTCATCAGTGCCTCACCACCTGTCATTCTCTGTCGCTGCAGATCGGGTATTTATTCAAACAGGGAATAGGCGCACACCGATCTAGTGGCTACGAAGCAAAATAGCTCCGTATGGGTGGCAAAAGGTCATGAACAGGCAACCACTCTACCAGGCCGAAAGTCGGCCGCTACAAATTGCAGAGAGAAGACACGACAGAGAATATGGGTAGATTAATACAGTCTGTTTCGGACTTATTCTGCCTTCATTTAGCCAATAAAAACCCTGACTACCATCTGGGACTGGAAACACAACCATGCGCTCGAGTACGTCGCAGACAGTCCACACACTGCGTCTAGCAGATGGGTCGTAAGCACTTCATCGAAACCAAAGTTCATCAGTGCCTCACCACCTGTCATTCTCTGTCGCTGCAGATCGGGTATTTATTCAAACAGGAATATATATATATATATATATATATACGTAGTAAATAATCCGTGTGTTTTCATGCAAAAACTCAGCGAAGTTGACCTAATAGCTAAGAAAATATAAAGAGTGTATGCTGCATAGCTCTGTAGAAAATGTTTATAGTAACGTGGGTTGGGTTTATAAAGGGTATAGCAGTGTAAAATAACCATATAAATATATGGTTATTACTTCGCAGATTTTCATCTTCAGCGGGGTTCCTGGACCACACGTCCCGCAAACAAGAATGAACTAGTGTAAAGTCTATTGACAGGGATAAAGCCAAAAAGAAATCCATTATTGAATATTTTTTAGTTAAAATAGAGGTTAGACAAGTACTATTGGTGTTCAGTTAGCTATAAAACTGCAGGATATCAGGTTGGATGTCCGGCGGGAAAAGCCAGCCTTAACCTGTCCACTAGGAAATAAATTCACCGGAGAACTGTGCGAAGGTCTTGTGTAGAAGTGCAACCACTCCAGAGTCTCATCACTGCAATGCCTTCTGGAAGTGAGGAGACTGGCGAAGACTCACGAAGAGGGAATGGAAAAAGCAGTCAGTTCAATATGCTCATCCTGGACTTGAGATGTACGGAATGAAGGTCTCCAGGTAGGCTGCCAGTAACGCCATACGTAGGCCTGGATCATGGTGAACCTTGGTGGTCACAAGTGACAACGGCCAACGCTGCTCACGAAGCGGGTCCAGATGCTCTGACTGGCGTATCTATCGCAGCAGCTTGAGTTCGTATGGTAAGACCATAACCGCTACGACCTTCTGCCTCGATCCGTATGAGGCGAAAACAAGTTGAACGCAAGTTGGCAGGATAGTGTATTCTGTAGAGAACTATCAGAGAAGGGTTGGAAAAGAAGTTGGCAGACAAGCGAGAATATGACTCCGACCGCGAGGGCAGGCGTCCAAGGTGTGAGACGTGGATGGCATCCAGCGAGGTCAAGTGTGAGTCAGCCTTAAAGATTCACTGGCCAGATTAGACAGGCGGTATTGGCGAGAACCATATGGCAGTTCGACCGTCGATTTCGACGAGGTCCACCGTATGCTCCACACCAGGTGGTGCAGGGACGGTGACTTGCGCGTGAATTAGTTTTTAAGTGATAGTAGCCTTGCGCTGCAGCTACCGCATCTCTCCTCCTCCCCCACCTGAGCCCGGTGTCAAGACAGAGTCAAGAAGACCGGAGATGGGAGAGGGCGCAGGTGGCTGGCGCGGCCGGAGCCGCCCCCTGGGCGTGCCACCACACCTGGCTCGGATCCCACGGAGTGGGAGTGCCATAAAGGCCACATTAAGAAGGAGCCATTGCAGCCTGACTCTCAGTCCGCCAGTCAGCCACTCCACACAAAAACACACATTGGGCTGACCACGCGGTCCGAGTTATCCCATCAGTTGGCAACCTTCCAAGCCACGGCTTTTAGCGCACCGTGATAGTTTCAAGCGCGTCAGATTGTTTTATAGTGAGGAAAAATACGCTGAGCTCTCGACCTCACTCTCTCCCCCACTCTCACAATCAGACCACCGTCCGAGCCGGTCAGTTGTCTGATGCGGAAGCAGGCAGCTGCTGGTGATCTCGTCTACGTGTACTACGTACACGACCTGGCCCCCCCAAACACAAGCACCAGGATTTCACAGAACAGGGGGTTGAACGGCTTACATCTCACATGTGTGAGATAGCCAGAGGTCACGTTAAGAAGGAGCCATCGCAGCCTGACTCTCAGACCACCAGTCAGCCACTCCACACAACACACATTGGACTAACTGCGAGGTCTGAGTGTTATTGTCAGTTGGCAACCTTCCAACCGCGGCACTCAACGTTACCGCACTCTCTTCTCCTCCCCATCTGAGCCCGGTCTCATGACACAATCAAGAAGACCGGAGATGGGAGAGGGCACAGGTGGCTGGCGCGGCCGGAGCCGCCCCTGGGCGTGCCACCACACCTGGCTCGGATCCCACAGAGTGGGGTGCCATAAAGACCCCATTAAGAAGGAGCCATTGCAGCCTGACTCTCAGTCCGCCAGTCAGCCACTCCACACAAAAACACACATTGGGCTGACCACGCGGTCCGAGTTATCCCGTCAGTTGGCAACCTTCCAAGCCACGGCTTTTAGCGCACCGTGATAGTTTCAAGCGCGTCAGATTGTTTATAGTGAGGAATATGCGCTGAGCTGTCGACCTCACTTCTCCCCACCCCACAGTCAGACTACTGTCCGAGCCGGTCAGTTGCCTGATGTGGGAGTGGGCGCATTGGCTGACGGATCGGCGTACCCGTCTTCGCGCGCCACAGCACGACCTGGCCCCCATAACGCACACACCAGGATTCACTAACTCAGGGATATGGAGCAGCCATCGCCGTCTGACTCCCAGTCCACTCGTCAGCCACTCGACACACACAGCACATACACTGAGCCGACGGCGTGGTCTGGTGGAAGCGTTAGATTGGCAGACTTCCAGCCACGGTTTCTAGGAAACCGTGATATACTCTGGTAAATGGTGATTGTGAGGGTGTTGTCGATGTATTGGTGTAGGTAGTGTGCGCTGACGTAGCTTAGACTCCGGTGGTTTACCGGAGGTTTTCAGGAGGCGCATGTGTCCTTATAGGCCCATGCGGTGTGTAAATGTGCGGGAGCAGTGAGGGCAGTGAAGGCGGGCGCGTCGACTGTATGTCGGAGCCCCAGGCACTGGTTCACCAGCCTCCGTGCGATGGATTCGCAGGTAACCGACCAGGCCAATGCGTGAACTGAAGTTGCGGGCGCAGTGTGGGCAGGAGAAATCGGTAGAGGCTAGGGGGATGTCATTCATGGTAGTGGGGGTGTCAGGTGCGCTAGGAATGGAAGGAGCGGTTGATGTGCATGGTGTATTGATGTTGTCGGCATTGCGGTTAAGTCCGCTGTCAGTGGATGCGCATGTGACCGAATAGGCCCATGCGATGAGTGAATGCGCGAGGACAGTGAGGGCAGTGGAGGCGACGATCTCTGCTGTGTGATGGTGTTCCAGGCACTGGCTCACCGGTCTCTGTACGATGTATTCGCAAGTGACCGACCAGGCCGATGCGTGAGGTGAATGTGCGGTCGCATTGAGTACAGCTTAGAGAGATTCCCCATCGCTGATGGTGGTTGTGGTGGTAGTAGTGAAGGCGAAGGCGGTGGTGGTTGCGGTGGTGGGGAAAGCAGGCGATGAGTAGATGGATGTGGTCTCTATGATGGTGGGGAGTAATGGAATTGATTCCAGGAGTGAGTGTGGGAGAGTCAGAAGGAGGGCTGGCCGAATTTGACATAGAAATTGGAATTGTCGGATTGTTGGTGCATTGCGTCCGAAGATGTCCAACCAGGCCGATTCGCGCGCGGAAGATGCGTTGACAGCGCGGGCATGTTGGCAGGGCCTGGGCATTGGCGGTGCTGGTCCGGGGCGCTGGTGACTTTCGTGCCGCTCTTTAGTCTTGGCGGCGGCGATCCGGTTGGCCTCGTAGATTGCTGAACCAGTCTTCACTCGATCTTCTCCATGCCGGTCTATCCTGGGCGAGGTCCTCCCCAGGTCGCCGGAGTTGATTTGCAGTTGCTTCCAGCGATTTCTTCAAAGTGTCCTTTGTAGCGTCGTTTTTGACCTCCCCTGCCGGCGAGAACCCGTAGCGACATCTCCGTAGAAAAAGTCGTTTGGGTAGTCGCTCGTCGTCCATTCTTACCAGGTGGCCGCTCCATCGCAGTTGCACTTTGCCTCAGCATGGCATGGATGCTGAGGATTCCGGTCCGCTCCAGGACTTCCGTGTCCGGGATCCTGTCTTGCCATCTCAGCTTCAGTATTCTGCGGAGGCAGCTGAGATGAAAGTGATTCAGCTTCCTGGCTTGGTTCGAGTAGACGGTCCAGGTTTCCGCCCGGTAAAGGAGTGTCGTCAAGACGATGGCCTTGTACATCTTCAGTTTGGTGTTCAGGTGAATACCGTGGCGATTCCACACGGAGGCTCGCAGCCGGCCGAAGGCCTGACTAGCTTTGGAGATCCGTTGGGCAACCTCGTCATCGATTCTCGTGTTGCGCGACATCGTGCTTCCTAGATAAGCGAAGGTTTCCACGTTTTTGAGTTGAGCACCGCTGACATTGATTCGAGCCGCATTGTATTCCGTGCTGGGTGGCGGCTGGTGCATGACAAACCGTTTTGGCTGTACTGATTGTTAATCCGAAATCGGCGCAGCCTTCGGCGAAGAGGTCCATGCTCCTTTGCATGTCCTCCTCCGTCACGGTGTTAAGGGCGCAGTCGTCCGCGAAGAGCAAGTCATGGACTGTAGTCGTAGACACGCGCGTTGGAGCCTGCATACGCCGACTGTCTGAGAAGGTGCCCGTCAGTTCTGTAGGCGATGCGGATACCAGGCTGCTCATCACGGTAGGCGTCCATCAGCATAGCCGAGAACATGAGACTGAAGAGGGTGGGGCCAGTACGCAGCCCTGCTTCACCCGTTGGTCACTGCGAATGCTTCGGATACCGTCCCGTTGTCAGCGACGCGCGCCGACATCCCGTCATGAAGCTGACGCACCATGTGCGTGAACCGCTCAGGACAGCCGAATTTCGCATGACTTTCCACAGTCCGTCACGATTCACCGTGTCAAAGGCTTTCGTTAGATCCACAAAGGTAGTGTATAGGTGAGTTCGCATCTCCTGACACTTCTCTTGTAGCTGGCGGGCGGCAAAAATCATATCGGTTGTTCCGCGGTGTCGGCGGAAGCCACATTACTTTCCGGGGAGCAGGCCCTGCTCTAGGTGACCAGTTCAGACGATTGAGAAGGATACGGGCGAAGATCTTCCCGGCGATGTTGAGCAACGAGATGCCTCTGTGATTATCACAGAGCTGCCGGTTCCCTTCCGTTTGTAGAGATGGACAATGGTCGCGTCTTTGAAAATCCTGGAGGAACTTGTCCTTGGCGCCACATCTCCTGGAACAGTGTTGTGAGTTCTGACATCAGTCGGGGCCCACCGTGCTTGTAGACTTCCGGTGGGATTGCGTCGGGATCACGGTGCTTTTACCGCTGGAAATCTGCTGCACGGCCCGGATGGTTTCTGGTAGGGAAGGCGGCAGATCCAGATCATTGTTCGTGTCCACTTGAGGGAGCTGGTCAATGGCAGCATCGGAGATGGCTGATGAGCAATTAAGGACACTTCTGAAGTGCTCGGCCCAGCGCTTCAGAATTTTGCGATTTCTCTGTCAGCAGTGTTGTGCCGTCAGAGCTGAGCAGCGGTGCGGACCCCTTTGATACACGGGCCGTAGATGGCTTTGATGGCTTTGAAAAAGTTTTTCATTTCATTGCGGTCCGCATACCCCTGGATTTCCTCAGCCTTTCGGATCATCCAGGCATCCTGCATCTCCCGCAGCCGTTGTTGTACAAGGCGCCGGCATCTGAAAAAAAGGCTGCTTTGGTGGCGTCAGTCCGAAGGTCAATGTAGGCTTTGTGTAGTCTATTCTTCTCCGTGAGTAAGTTGCTGATGTCGGCGTCATTGTCGTCAAAACCAGTCCTGGTGTCGTCGGTGTGCGCGTCCGAGTACATCGAGGGCGGTGGACTGGATGACATTTCGCAGTTGACACCATCGTGTCTCCACGGTAGCGGTATCATCTGGAGCATGCAGGTCCTCCAGTTTCTCGGTTATTTGGTTGCTGAAATCAAAACAGTGAGCAGGCAAATTTAATAAAAAGAGTATTTAACTTACATGGCGGCCTCTTACCTTGGGGCCTTCGTCGGGTTGCAGTCGGAGCCTCATCTGAGAAATGACGAGGCGGTGATCTGTCCAACCATCGGCATCGCGGATCGCCTTGGTTACCAGCATCGTCTCTGTCGATCTCGCCTCCGGACGAGAACATAGTCCAGCAGATGCCAGCGCCGCGACCGAGGGTGCATCCACGTGGCCTTCTCCCGCGTCGGAAGGCGGAAGAAGGTGTTGGACAGCAGGAGACGGTGTTCCGCACACGTGCGCAGAAGAAGGAGGCCGTTATCGTTGCAGCTACGAGACTGTGGGGACCCAGCACTCCCCTGCCAGGCAGCGTGGTCCGTCCCGACGCGGGCATTGAAGTCACCAAGGACAATTAACTTGTCCTCTTTCGGCACAGTCACCAGCAAGGCGTGCAGGTCCTCGTAGAATTTGTCCTTCGCCGCATCAGAGCTCTGTCATTGGGGAGCGTAGGCGCTGATGATGGTGGCGAACTGGTCTCCCCGAAGAGGCAGGCGGAGGCTCATCAGGCGATCATTGATACCCTGCGGCAGACAGGGCAGACGTCCAACGATGTCGTTCCGGATGGCAAAAGGCAACACCAGCGTCGCGTCGCTCTGCCTTTGGCCGGCCGCCCAGAAGAAAGTGTATCCGGCCCCACCTCCTCCAGCCGACCCTGCTCAGAGAATCGGGTCTCTGCTGAGAGCAGCAATATCCACCTTGTAGCGCGCCAGTTCCCGAGCGACTAGCGCCGTCCTTCGTTCCGGGCCGGTTGCTCCTAGGATTGTCTAAAAAGGGAGCGAACATTCCAGGCTGCTAGTGTGAACGGACCTCACACGAGCAGCCTGGGAAGAGTATGGCGAGGGGATGGGGACGGGGGTATTGTTGTTTGTTTGAGTTTTACGACCGCGTATTTTGCGATCTGAGAGCCGCGGCCGGCTGCAGAAGACGTGAGAACCAGCATTTTTAGGGCACATTTTCTAGCCCCTTTCCTCCGCGAGGTGAGGCAAGCAGTGCTATCCCTACTAGGGCTGCTCGGACATCCCAGACGGCCGCCGAACTCCACTATGGGTCACGGTTTTGGTTTAGTGGGAGAACGACCCGAGTTAGTTTGGGCTGCCTACGGGGTTGCTGTCGCCCCCACCGCAGGACTTTTTGAGAGGGGAGGTGGGAAGTTCGGGAGTCAGTGACATACCGAGTGTGGAGGCACACACAACCCCGGAGACCCCTCACCTGGTTTTAGCCCGCCGGTCGTGTAGGTTGCCCGGGTGTGGCCGCTGGGAAGAACCCAACTTCGAGGAGCCACAGGTGAGAGTTGGGTACCAGTTAGAGGCGGCCACAGGAGCATTCACCACCTGTACGAGACAAATGGAGCGACCAAATGCAAGCTGTGTGGTGCTGCCCCTAACTAGTAACCCTACACCCCCCATGGCGGACACGCACGCAATCGCAAGTTATAATTGCAGGAGATAATGACAGCAGAGAATATGGATAGATTAATGCGCCTGTTTCGGACTTATTCTACCTTCATTTAGCCAATAAAAACCCTGACTACCATCTGGGACTGGAAACACAACCATGCGCTCGAGTACGTCGCAGACAGTCCACACACTGCGTCTAGCAGATGGGTCGTAAGCACTTCATCGAAACCAAAGTTCATCAGTGCCTCACCACCTGTCATTCTCTGTCGCTGCAGATCGGGTATTTATTCAAACAGGAATATATATATATATATATATACGTAGTAAATAATCCGTGTGTTTTTCATGCAAAAACTCAGCGAAGTTGACCTAATAGCTAAGAAAATATAAAGAGTGTATGCTGCATAGCTCTGTAGAAAATGTTTATAGTAACGTGGGTGGGTTTATAAGGGTATAAAAGGTGTAAAATAACCATATAAATATATGGTTATTACTTCGCAGATTTTCATCTTCAGCGGGGTTCCTGGACCACACGTCCCGCAAACAAGAATGAACTAGTGTAAAGTCTATTGACAGGGATAAAGCCAAAAAGAAATCTATTATTGAATATTTTTAGTTAAAATAGAGGTTAGACAAGTACTATTGGTGTTCAGTTAGCTATAAAACTGCAGGATATCAGGTTGGATGTCCGGCGGGAAAAGCCAGCCTTAACCTGTCCACTAGGAAATAAATTCACCGGAGAACTGTGCGAAGGTCTTGGTGTAGAAGTGCAACCACTCCAGAGTCTCATCACTGCAATGCCTTCTGGAAGTAGGAGACAGCTGGCGAAGACTCACGAAGAGGGAATGGAAAAAAGCAGTCAGTTCAATATGCTCATCCTGGACTTGAGATGTACGGAATGAAGGTCTCCAGGTAGCTACTCAGTAACGCTATACGTAGGCCTGGATCATGGTGAACCTTGGTGGTCACAAGTGACAACGGCCAACGCTGCTCCACGAAGCGGGTCCAGATGCTCTGACTGGCGTATCTATCGCAGCAGCTTGAGTTCGTATGGTAAGACCATAACCGCTACGACCTTCTGCCTCGATCCGTATGAGGCGAAAACAAGTTGAACGCAAGTTGGCAGGATAGTGTATTCTGTAGAGAACTATCAGAGAAGGGGTTGAAAGAAGTTGGCAGACAAACGAGAATATGTCCAACCGCGAGGGCGGCGTCTAAGGTGTGAGATCGGGTGGATGGCATCCAGCGAGGTCAAGTGTGAGTCAGCCTTAAAGATTACTGGCCAGATTAGACAGGCGGTATTGGCGAGAACCATATAGCCACTGGTGCGCATGTGCATGTGGTTACGAAAGGTTCAATTTTGTAATGTGCTGCGAAGTTGGACAACTACGAGTGCTCCATTCCCTGACCGGAGTTGGGGTGAAAAACCCGAAGGAGGAAGAACGGTTAAATTTAGTGAATGATATACTTACGAACGGTATTGTTATGGACAGCAGGGGCGGCTGCAACACGCAGGAAGGGGCTAGGTTGAGAGGACGGCTGAAGAAAACCGCTTTATGATGGCAAATCCATATGGTGCATCGGTATTTGTTATATTGCGTTTAGAGATGCAGCTGGTAGTAGAAGATATCGGATATTGGGAAGAAGATGCGGTTGCTGGCAGTGATGGAGGGGCTTCTCAGCCCGATGGAAAAGGGAACCATGGCCAGGCTTGATGAGCTGAGATTGATTATGATCTCCATCTCGCTTCACAACCAGGTGGTGGTAATTAAATTCTCCATATCGTGGTCAAATCAAATGACACAGGAAAATTTTGTTTAAGTCAAGTTGACTATTCGCGATGATGGTGCTCAGCCACGTTTAGCAGTTGCGTGTTCAATCAAGTCGGGGTCATAAATATCGCAACAGCTCGAGTTATTAGGCAAAACTCTAGCCGCTACGTCCTTCTGGCGCGGTTCTGTGTGAGAAGACAGTGGAACACCAATTGGGGGAATTGTGTATTCTCTATGGAGTCATCGGGGAAGGGGTTGGAAGAAGTTGGCAGCCCCACGTTCCAAGAGTGAGACTGTGCGGAGTAGTCACAGGGCATCCAGCGAGGCCATGTGTGAGTCAACCTTGAAGATTATTGGCCAGGTTGGACTGCCGGGATTGGTGAGAATCAGACAGCCACTGGTGCGCAAGTACATGTGGTGGTGAGACGTTCAGCCTTGCTACATGCTGCGGAGTTTAATAACTACATATTCACTGACTCTCACGACAATACTGTGCCAAGGCGGCTGGAGGTACGCAATGACACAATGACTGGCAGACAATCGTGATGGGCACAGCCCTAGTCGAATCGCATGCGAGAAGACTATTGCTTTCGAGATAACCCCTTTTCACTGTGGGTTACTTGAATTGCATCCCGTGGCGTGTGAACTTTGTTCGACTGGGAAAGCCGAGTCCAGGAGCAGCCTTGTATGGTTAGTGTGGGATCCGAAAATAATTACCAGCTTTTCCCTTTCCCACTACCTCGTCGACAGTTTGCATCAAATTACAGCACCATAATGTAGAAGGGATGGTATGCTTCGGAGTTTTATAATAACTAATGGCTTTGATAAAACTCATTGCAAACACATTTGTCCGTTCATGAAGACAAGAACAGGCCATCAGTAAATACTAACCAACGTAACACGCTCCAACTCATTGCAGTGGCCTCAGTCCGTGCATTCACAAAATTGAAGATTCTCACTGTTGAATAAAAGACCACTGAGGGCACTTGCAAAGTATAGACTATAGGTAAGTGATGTTTGGATAAAGCAGTAAAGAATCATTTTTGTCACGATGCATGAACAGACTAATGTACCGCATAACAACTGAGTCCAATATGAGACAACAGTTGATTTTCCAAGTCATGCAGTCTGTCTCAGAAAGGTTTTTAAGAAGCAAAGTGGTGATTTGTGCATATTTCCAACGTCAGCTCACTCTCCGGCATGACGGATGGGAAAATAAGTTTGAATATGATATTGATGAGATCAAAACGAGAGAAGGTCCCATTCCAATTTCTTAGCGTACGAGAATATGGACACCCGTACGACAGATAGCCTTGCGCTTACTTCTAAGGGGATAAGGGTTGGGGTTAGGATAGTTAAAATAAGGGTAAGGCTTACGAGGTTTAAGGTTAAGGTAAGGGTTATGAGGGCTAGTAGTAGGGATACTGTTAGCAATTGAGATAAGATCAAAGTTTGAACACGGGAATTAGTACCAGATCCCCCCACCCACCTGGAAGTTAACTTAAGGACACGCATAGTAAGGTAGGGGTCCAGTTTCTCATGCCCGAACCAGATTTTATCAAGAATTGCTGAAGGATCACTTAGGAGCTAGGTGGACTTGAGCTAGCGAGACATGGTTGCACATTACTGTGAAGGCGTGCACATGAATTTTCGTATTGTGCATGGAGAAAAACATGAAAACGTATTAAGCTCGTAGCAGAAGCAATACTGGAGTCTTTCGTGGCGTCTTGTGACATTTTCCTTGGCTTATTTGTCTACCTGAGGCCATGGGTTCGGGTTAGATTAACACACGTGGGAAGCAATTCGCTGAGCAAACTGAAGATCAGTAATAGCACCGAAACAGGTGCCCACATCTATATTGTGCGGTTATAAGTTGTCTACTACGAAGTTAAGATTCTAGCCCAAACGGAAGACAAACAAGACTGACGAACCTTCTATTAATGTATCAGTATATATCGGACAAGGAGACAGATGGAGACACAGAAAAGCGCTTAAAGGAGGAAACCACGTTTAACATTGTATGAATAGCTTGTTTATTTTGTTTTTTTAGCTCCGAAAACCATTTTGTATCTGATATTTAAGTATAGATCTTCAACCAATTTGTTTATAAGACAAAGTCGTTGTTGTCATTTTTCAAGTTAGCGCGACGGCGATCCTCCACTCAAGGTGTATATGATTTAACTGTCTTCCGTAATCACATGTCGTTAGGGTTACCTTTACTTTCTGGTTCATGAGCTTAAAGCTAAGGGAAGATTCTTTGCCACGGAACCTTTCTAAGGGAAAAAAGGATAAATTTTCGCGTTTAATTAGAATTTTTTAGCATTGAAATTATCAGCCACAAGTTGGGATCTCACTAGCCCGAGTCATCTGAAAATATTTTACTCGTTGTAAATCGGACGAGAGGGATTATTAGGGTTATGGTTCTTAAACCAGCCTTCTTACTCAGCATGTCGCGAATTTTCTTAACGCGTCTTGATCCTGTTATATAAAATGTGCTGCAGGAAAAATAAATATTCTTACGATAAGAAGGTCAATGCAAGTATATTCCACTGAGCATAAACTCTCCGTACTCTCTTCCCCTGAGGAAAGTTTAACCATGTGATCTTTCGAGGGTGCCCAGCTTACGACCGAAAATAAAAATTTTAAAGTCTTTGTGGCTAACGCTCTACAACTTTGAAAAATCGAACGCCCGAATTTTCTGTCGTTTGTTTTAAGTGAACCAAAATCATCACAGCCGATCCTCGCTTTTTTATAGAAGATCCAATCAACAAATCAAAACATGCAAACCAAATGTGATACAACTCACGGCTCCCGGTGGGGGCCTCGTAGCTCAGTTGGGTAGAGCGTTGGATGTACTAACGCCTTCCCCTTGTTGGCGTGGGTTCGAATCCCACCGAGGCCGCCGAGGTGTTTACAAGTGGGTCAAATGCACAAGTAAACCGATCGCCGAAAAGGCGAACTTCATGGCTTTTGTTGCTACTGGCTTCCAAATCATTGTCTTTTGCCATGGACAGCAGAATTCCAGATACACCTTCAACTGAGTGATAGTGCGCTGAAGGCGCTGAATGTCTACCTGCAGAAATTCCATCTCCTAGGGATGGTTGCAATTATTGGACAAAGAAACTTTGAGCCGACACCATTGTCAATTTATTCCTACAGAATAATCCAATTAAATTAATTTATGGAGAGAAACTCTCTGTTCACAAGCTGACAGAACGCCAAAGTCCCATTTTCGCGTTTGATTAGTATTCATAGCATGGGGGCTTTCAGCCATCAGCAGAAAAAAATTTAGCATGAGATTAAGACGTTTTGATCTTGTTCTACTGTTCTAGATTTTCCCTGATATTTCCCTTGGATGAAATGATTTTGAAAAAGCTAACCAGGGATTGGGGTCTACTCTGGAAAGAGGACGGACAGTAGGGGCATTGTTCCTTAGACAGTCGAGCACCAGATTCTTAAAATTCAATGCCAAAGATAAAATCTGTCGCCCTAGGATGATCGAAACATGATTTCATGCAGATTCCTGCACACTTACTGATTAAGACAATGGCATGGGATGTGTCGTATGCAAAGGTAAGGTAGGAATCATTTATGTGAGAAGCATGAAGTTAGCATAGAAATTATTAGTAATCGCGACCTACCCCCTTCTTTAGCATAAACTAAGTCTCTGAAGTAACAATTTTTACTCCTATCGATGGACTGAATAGCGTCAAAATGCTCTAAATGGGCTTCTAATCTACGCTTAGCAAGAGACCTTAAAGTAATAGAAGTGAAAATGTGCGTTTCAGCAAGTAGCCGTAAAGAAGGAGACACGATCACTGGAACAAGAGCCAAGCGTTTCGAATGTTCATTGGAACCCGTCGTATTCATCGCCGGGGGTCATAGCTGATGCGATGATTGCTAGTCAGTGCGTACCATTTTCGGTTATTAGCGTGAAGACAATGACCGTGGTGAAATCACGGCCATAAAGGACTTGGGTACGAACCGACAAGCAATAATCGCATCAACTAAAACCCTCGGTGGCGAACACGAATACTGCTAATTATAGTAGGCGTGTAGTCACCTGGCGACTGTGTGCTATAAATTCTGCGCACCTTGTGCCACAGTGCCGACGGCAATTTTAAAAGTATGACCTTATCAGTCAATGATAAAACTGAACAGCATTCACAGTAACCTATGGTGCAGTCCGCAGCCTGTGGAGGTTAGATCCCACAGGCACCCACCTATGCTCAAATGCTCTGCCATCTACGGAAAATTGCCGAGCAGAGGCAGACAACAAGCCACTGTCCGAGTGAGAACCTGGAACGTTTGGCTAATAAAGCTCTTAATCCTGCGATTGTGTCTCCTTCTTCAGGATCTTGGAATAACCTGCAAATGTAATGCACTTCAAGTCACCGATTTCTTTTTTAACGAAACAGATATCAAGTCAAAGGAAGAAGGGGCTTTCATCGGGAGATGTTTATTAGGTGTCGGACGTTTCGGGTAGTTGTTTCGTCTACCCATCTTCAGAGACTGGAGATCCATGCTCACCACTCTCATTTTTGCCAATCTTTGCCGAGGCGAGGATCACACGTCAAGACAGATAAAAGAAGGCCAAATCAGAGGAAGAATTGGCGATCACTGGAACATAGTGTTTATTGGCCTGACGTTTCGGAATCTCTCTCGAACCCAGGACAGACCATATCCAGAAAGCCAAAAGATTTTTAGAGAACCGTCAGTACTATGTCCCATGTGAATCCAACCCCATGCGGACGCTGACACGTGAGATCAACGCGACGCTGATGGCCACGGAGAACTCATGTGCATAATCAGCGATCGATCGACGCATGGCGAGAGCACAAGAAACGGCCCTGGTCCGATTCCATGGTCGTCCAAAAGTGCACAAAGAAGGCGCCACTCTCCAGCCAATCGTGTCACTCAAAGGAACTCCAACCTACGGAATGTCAACATGGCTGTCTTGACGTCTCACATTTCTAACCCCTGATTCGGTCAGCTCCTCAACACAGTTCGAGAGAGAATACGAAATGTCAAGCCAATAAACACCATGTTCGGACAGAAGAAGAACAAGAAGAAGAATAAGAATAAGAATAAGCGATCACTGGAATGTGGTGTGTGTTTGTCTGACGCTTCGGATTCTCTCTCGAACCCACCAACGGAGACAGTAGCAGAAAGGGTGATAGGTGCACAAAATGAGCAGTATTTATAGCAGTCGGACAGACCACAGAGGAGCCGCAGTTGACGACGAACAGTTAGAAGCTGGATGAGGACGTAAGAGAGATAAAAGTTATTGGGTTAAACAGGACACCTTAGGGTCTCAAGAGTTGCCACAGAAAAAGTCAAAATGAACTAGAAGGGATATCTGTGAGTTAGTATTGCAGGTGAGAGAATTCGCTACATGTTCTGAACTTCTTCGTGCGGAACTCAACACTTTCCCATAAAATCTCAATAAACTTGGAAGTACTTTGACAGGTCGCAGAATTTCATGATCAAAAATGCTGCTCAAAAGTCGGTCCTCGTCTGCTATCTCAGCTGTTCTTGTGGAGCAGGTTTCAAAACACCCAACCACAGAGCCGAATAGGAAAGATTAGAGCCAACATGCAGTCACAGGGATAGGACAATCGCTTAAACAGCTCGAATCAACAAGCGGCGATGAAAGAAACTGTGTTAGTGGCGTTAAGGACTGGTGCATGGTTCTAATACCGTACGCACTGTTCCTGTTGCTTTCAAGGACAACCTTGGGAAACTTTCACTATGGACTTTTCAGTATACCAGTGAAATGTCGTCGTGGTTCGCTTCAGAGGGGAGAATACTGAAAAATGGCAAACATGTTTCTTGCTACTGACCTCTGGTGTCTGACATTAGTGGGAGGGGCCGCAAGCCTTTCGGACCCCGTTCAACCGGCTGCTTTAGTCATGATTCCCCTGTCTCCTTTTTAAGTAACGAACGCACTGACCAACCTCCCCGATATTCTGGGCTGTGTTTTCTATATTGTATCATGGGGAAAAGCGCGAGCGACAAACGGTTTCGAGCCAAATCTTCCAAGCAAGAATCAACAACGGTTATAAAATCACGGCCATTAACGGCTCCAGTTAGGGATCGGTTAGGCACCGTCGCATCAAATACAACCACCAGCGATGAACCTGAATGCTGTTAATTATTCTAGGCATGCGATGGCCTGACCATCGCTTCATGTAAATACTGCGTTCCTCGTGCCCCCTAGTACTCCTTTCTGCGACTGTCTCTGATGAGGGTTTCGCATGAATGTGTGACCCAAAAACCGCACCTGAATGCCACTAATTGATAAACTCGGGCAGTACAAGTTCTCTGCATGGGTTGGCTTTGTGGTGTATTTTTTTATGACAAACCTCGCCCGGTGTTTAAAGAACCCGGAGCAGGTAGCGCGCTACATATCATGCGTTATGCTAAGCCTTGTTGCCGGAGTCGTCATGTTCCGTATTCAGAGGTTTCTCTCATGATGCAGCCAGTTGTCGCTCCAGCGATTGGCGCGCCAAAGAGAGCAAATGGCACAAACATTAAAGTTTGATGATCCGGCGATTTTTAGACTGTGGTGGAACTATTTTTTTATTGTTTCCACTCAGGTGACCCAGAGTTTCACCAAATCCAAATTATTTGATTCTGTGTTAGGTGACTGGTGGGAGGCTTTTGCTAAAGTGCTTCAACCAAACCGTCTACGGGAAAAAGGTAATTCAAGGTCTGTAAAGTTCATAATGGAACTCAGCATCCATAGCCTGTAGAAATAACCAATCATTGAGGTTCGAAAAATGCGTCTTGAAATGCGAAGTGCAGAATAAGGGACATGCCTTGCTGGTCAGCCACAGGGACAAATACGGATCCGTTTCGGAGTAAAAAGACTCGTGCTGCTCCCGTTTCTGCTCACTGCCCTGCTAGGAGAGCAGAGCCTGCACCAGAAAAGCCACGGGAGAAAGGCCTCGTGTGAGTCCCCAATGGGTGGACGGGAGAAGCCCTCATCACAGGCAGCCAGCGACCACGGTGTGTCCAGCCGGTGACCATTACCTCCAGCAGTAGTGCCGATATCGTCTTCAGTAGTCTTGATTGCCCGCAGGGATCGCAAGTGCTGACATTCTCCAGCAACCCTCTCCTCCTCCTCCAGACCTGGCCGCAGAAAGAGCAGATTTACGAGCAGGAAAGTTATGTCATCCTACAATTAGGGGGAGAGAAGGAGAGCTCCAGGGCACGCCACACTTTGGGGACAACGCTGTTGTAAAAACGGAAGGTCTCTGATGACAAGGAAGGAAAGCAGAAAAGAATGGTTTGCGGTTATTAGTACACAGTCAACGTCCCACTGTTTCGATAGGCAATCATTGGTACCGATCCAGTCGGCATCAGAGGCCATGGAATCACAGAGAAATCCTATTCATACCTTATGTGAAGCTAAACCAGGACCACAATAACTCTTTTCAAAAATAAAAATTTCATTTCCTTTAAACGAAAAATTGTGGGTCTAACATCACCCCATGCCTATGTTGATAAATTCCGCTTGCCCTTCAGTGGTTGAACCGGCAGCGGAACTCTTCAGACATGCGATCGGAGAGGACACCTCACGGATGCCTTTCCTCGGAAAGCGACAGATCGCGTGACCGAACCAATGCAGACGGCAATTTTAAAAAGTATGACCTTATTAGTCAAGGATAAAAACTGAACAGCATTCACAGTAACCTATGGCAGTTCGCAGCCCTGTGGAGGTTAGATCCCACAGGCGTCCACCAACGCTCAAATGCTCTGCCATCTACGGAAAATTGCCGAGCAGTGGCAGAAAACAAGCCACTCCGCTTAGAGGACATTTTATCACTATGATCAGAGGCGCACATCATCACCAGCGCGAAGATCTGGCTGATATGGTAGTCAGCGCATTCTCCGCAGAGGTGAAAATGGGTGAGGACGAGTTGCACCCACGAAAGGCTGAGGGAAGGAGAGGGTATCCACAGATGGTAGCACCAAATTACTTCAAATTGATAACTGAAATTCCCTTTGCAGCAATACCTCGGTCATAGTTCGCCTACTTCTCGTATTAAACCCATCCGTCACAAATTAAATTTGACTCCAGTGTGCACTGAGTATGAGTGAACTTTGGCCGGCAGCTCGGCTCTATAGAGCGTTCGTAGTCAAACCGATCGTCTAGCCTGTGCACCCTACAGCGGGAGAGCTTCTAAAAGTTTCAAAACCTTTACAGGCAGTTATATTCAACTTAAGGCAAAAAGAAGCCCGAAAGATTTTCCACAGGCAAGTCAAACGGTATATCTCATGACTATTAAACGTTCAAACTAAATCAGGCTGTCACAAAGAATATGTAAAAACAAACCATAGCATTCGATTCAGTTCGGAAGCACTTTTTTTGTGTGCTT
>WEDG01007737.1:0-10206 GCA_017591395.1 Schistocephalus solidus | reverse complement strand
TACAGTGTGCACCTGTGTCAACACTTCCCTGTCCTAAACTTTAATCTGTTCAACAAGCTGCAGTTTTTTCTCCTGAAAATACCTTAAAGAACGATCAGGAGTTTTTTTTCACTGTCAGCTGGACTCCCTACTGTATATATCCCTTTTGACCTTGCCTGTAAACTGGCAATAAATAAATAAATAAAAAAGAATCAACGATACGTAACTGTGCGAGATAATCGAAGAAATAAAAAGGCATTGCGATGAGTGCTGCGCCGAGGCTGGTCAAGCTTCCTCACAGTGGTAAGGGATCTAATGTACGACTATTCGAAAGCTTAAACAGTAAAAAGAATCCCTTGTGTACTCGGCGAAACCATTAGGGATCAATGTTTACAAGACCACAGCGTTTTTGATACGACAGATTACGGTGCTCCAACGATAAAAGTCTTTTCGTGAAGAAGTTTTGGACCGATTCTATTTTCTTTTGTTCGCTAGCGCGCAGAAGGCTTAATAGAAACAAGCAGTATTCTAGGCCAGATCAAACGTACATTTTATAAAGGCGGAGTCTTATATCAAATATCAACTGTCAAATATAATTCTGAACTATACTTGGAGCTATATTTAGTATTCCAAAGTTTGTATCACTACCAACTCGATTCATACTGTAAACGTCTTTTGACATTGCCTATAAATAGCAGTCAATACAACTAAAATTGTTACACGTAGCGATATTTAGGAGTGAATGTCATAAGTCAGCATAATGTCAGCATGAATTTGTTCCAAGTATCGTTGGGTCATTGATTTAGGAAAGAGCATACGCATTAAAGATCACCTGCATAAAAGAGACTGAGTATGAGTAATTACGGATTGCTTCTCCCAATATTCCAACGGAACAAAGTTCGCGATTCACAGACAGAGAGATGATTTATTTGAGTGCCCGAAAGGGCATTGCCGTTGGAAAAAACGCGTGCGAAATCATGAACGGTTAAGTTTTGAAAAGCAGGTCAGCTTCTTGGCAATGAAAAATGACAGAAATCAGTGTGGCAAAAAAAGACATAAAAAAGCAGACAGTGAAAAAAACGTCGTGGGACATTTTTGTAGAAAATGCATATGTTGAATAGGATTTGTGGGTTTTTAAGGATAAAAAATTTCGCTCTTTGGAGAAAAACATACAAGTGAGATAGAAACCACATGCTGATGAGAGCGTATGAGGGTTCAAAACGCTCCTCGTCGTGAGAGAAACCAGGTAACGACAGGGGCTTTTTTCACCGCCGCAGGTGCAATAACAATGCGTAGCGACTAGCTATAAGCTCCGATTATTGTGCGTTTTCACATCTCTTAATGCAGTGCATTTAATAAAATATCCTTGCTGAGGAGATAATTTTCAACTTGCATTAAGATGCAGGATAGAAGTTCGGACAAACCTTAATTCAGAAGCCACTTGGTCGCCCAAATCCGCTGCTTTTCCGCCCTTAGTAATGCAGATGAAAAGCACAGTTCCTCTGTTGAGAAAAACGGGGCGAACTTTAGTTGGGATTCATGTGTAAAAGAAAAGGAATAATTAAACTCTCGATTGAAGACAGTCTGAAAGAAAATAGACACAATGGATGCTTTGACTTGAACATAAAGCTCAAGTGCTTCGTCTGGAGACCTGCGAGCGAGGATAGGCACTCGTCCTGTTTTATTGTTTCATAAGAAAATATAAGATTTTGGAGTGTTCCAGTGATTTTAAAAAGGTATTCCATTCCAGTTTCCTTCTAAGACTTGAAGTCTATCTTTTGACTAATATTGCGCTGTTTCTTATAGTCCCGTAAGTTTTTCTTCAGTTCCAGTTCGCCTATAGCGTTGCCAGAAGCAATTTCTTTTTATAAAGAGCCATGAAATTCCCTCTTCGGTGATTTTGGACGATTTTTTTGCCTTTCTATTGAGAAGACAGTTGCCATCAAAAATCATCCATAGTAGTGAGCCATAGGTTCTCCAAATTTCATGAATTGCACAACGCAATCCAGTTTCCTATGGCACCTCCAAGACTTTTCTTCTTGTAAATATGTTGTCTCCTTTCTAACTGTTTCCCTCTCCATTGCAGATCGATTCACTTCGTAAAGCATTGAGTACTCAAAGAGCACTATATCAATTAAATGACTTGGTCACTGTAGCAGTTTGTGACCGATGCTATCTCTTGGGCCATGCGCAGACCATGTTTCTTGATAAAAACCAGGAGCATTAAAATACATAAAAATAATCATATCTTCATATGTGTAGTTCAGCTATGAGATAGTGATCAATGTCAGGCATCCGGTTGGTAGAAACATTAACCATTGGTGGCGTTTGCGGCCGCGCATACTTACGAGATACAGTGATGCTTAATGTTTCCACTACTTTTGATGGATTATTTGCTTAGTCAGTGGTGGTCAGCTTTTTCATTTCAATTATGTGTGTTTGAGGAAAGGCTTACACCTTTGAACTCCCTAATTATATCATAAAAATTGCAAGAATTAGAAGCAATGTAAAGAAGTTACAGTCAATCGAATGTAGGCAGATTTATTTAGTACACTAATATTTTTATGGTAAAGCAGTCACATAGTCTTCATGGTGGTGCAACATATGTATGCCAAGCCGATGTTTGAATTTTTCCACAGACTGGGACATTTCAACGGCCTCACGTAGGTTATGCCACGGTTACATGACACATTTGGAGAAAAAATACTTCCTCACATCCAAGCTTTCTTGGGCATACGTACTTTGAATTGATGACCTCGGAGATTAGTCGTAGTGGCAAGCTGGAAAAAGTCATTGCAAAGGAGGGCAAAATCCATGCCACGCACGATAAGGAAGGTTTGTAAAAAAATTTCGCGCAACTGCCTTTAACTCAGAGGATATTGCTTTGAGGTATTTAGGTGGATTTCATATGGCAGTTCATTTTGCCCCTTACTGATTTGTGGCTGGCCGGTGCCCCCATATGAAGATGTTTTAGTCCTGCTGGTTCTACGGTTACCAGACTTAGATCGCATATTCAAATGTGGCCTTCAAGCGTAGAAAACTTAATCGAAAACTGTAATTGCCCGCTTGATATTGTACGGCATTGAATTGGTTGATTTAGGTGACCTTAACTATTACCGCATTCTACTCTCCCTTTAAGCGTTCGAAGCATCTGAAGTATATTTCAGATTCCGCGATATAAACAGTAAGCCACGTTTCTGTAAATACCATGAGATCTTGCTCTATTCCATCAACTAAGTCTCTGAGTTCATCAAATTTTTTGAAGAGGATTTGGAACTTCGCAAAGACTATCTATAATGTTTGTCACGTCGGGCAGTCCAAGCATTCATTTTTAATGGCTGTTCTCCACAGAACTTGCTTTTTTGTTGGGTTAGTTGACAAAAATTGATTTTGGCCCATCCTCTGCTCTGCTCATCCTCTCCTGTCTAATGCCTTACTCTAATTTTAAAAAATAGCGGTTAAACTGAAACTATCAGTACGATCATTATCCTCGTGGTTTATTGTAAATTGTTGTGTGTGCAATCTTGTGCCAAGGCATTTACCTGGTTTTGGAAACGACATAGCATCATTTTTTTGGAATAAAATGCTGTAAACCACTGACAATTGCTTTGTTTTATGTGGCTGGGATTGGGGACTCCAAAGTTTATGTTCGTTTGTGTATTCAGGGTGATGAGTCATGCCAATCCCAGAGGTTTTTCGGGTTTATTTCATCGCCTTCAAAAAATTTTTAAAGTGTGGAATTGCAAGGCAAGATAGAGATCATTTATCGCTGGACCGCACAGAGTGGGGTTCTCTGCGGCACTGACACGATTAGCACTTTGGATATCCGTTAGTTACAAATAGGGCGTTAACCTATTTTAAGCTTGTTACAGTTTGACTCAATACTTTAAAAGAGGGTTTTGAACCAACATCGAATCAGAAGACGAAGCATATTATCTGTTAAATGTACCAATAGTAAGAACATTTCTATCTTAATATACGAAAATCTGGAAATGGAGGCTAGGCTGAGACTCCACATACCGTGGGTATCAAAATTTACCAAAGATTGAATTTCCAAATATAGGTAAGCATGAAAAAGTCAATGAAACTATTCATACACCCTTGTATCTCTGTTGGAAGTCTATGACTATGGAGAGTTCCTCTGTTGGACGCCTTCAGTTTTCGAAAGCAACTCTTCTTTTTTCATAGGTTCACTCACTCAAACACCACTTATGACTTTTTCATACAATTTATTAGGTGAAAGAAAACTTTTCGACTTGTATTTTCGGATGCGGTCCCCTTTTATCTTACCTGTCGTGAAACCTTGAAATGTTTAATTAGTCAACTTGTTTTTACTGTGCTGAAATTCGGGCGGGGAAGGTAATAATGTTGCTAGTTGTTTTCGAGACGTTCATTATCGTATGGGCTTTGATGCCTACTTTTCTTGTAGATCATTCCCTGTCTTAGTTCTCTTATAAACTCGAAGTTTTAAATTTAACGTGATGATATCCTGCTTGGAGCCCCTCCTCAGGCGTTTCTAATGTAACAGAAAATAGGGATGCAGTTACAGTGATAAACGCACTTATTTATAATCAGCTAAAAAACTGCGGCCGCTTAGGCGTCTTCAGGACCTCTCAAGGTTGGAATTGAGGCCTTTTTGGGCCAAGAAGGCTGTGGAATGCCTGGGGTTTGCTACTTATAGAAACGCTCCTGAAGGGGGCTGTCTGCTATTAGTAACAGCCGACGCAATTACGTGCTTGTATGCCTGTTTCGGACTTTACATCAGTGAGGGCCGTTTAATGCGTTACTTTGAACGTTTCCGCTCATCAACGCAGTCAATAATATACACGTATGATTAACCATACTGACAGCAGAAGCCCAGACACCTCAAACGCCGAAACGCGTGTGTGGGCTTCTAGCTGGCACATATGCTATCAATATAGTAAATCGCACTTTTGAAGTATTCCAGATCCCGCTTTTGTCTTACTGTAACGTCGCTGTGATCTGCTGGCCTATGCTGGAAAATCCAGCCTATTGTGTAATTTAACAAATATAATAAGAGAAAGCAACCCTGAGCGATGTTGTAAGTGATCTCAAGGAAGTAATACTTAATCTCTGCAGACCTTGGTTTCTCTTCTGTGCTTCGGTGTTTGCATCCAGCAAAATAATATGAGTGATGTTGCACAAAACGACATGGTCAACAGACCAAAGTCAAAGTAACATTCACAAAGCAAAGGGGATTTGGCCCTAGTTACAACGGTGATATAAGAGGGTTTAAAAATTGAGTGGTCCTGTCTATCATAATCTTACTCTAACTGAAAACTTCGCAGATTTTTTTCAGCCCATCGCGTTTTAATGGTAAGCGATTGAGGGCCATTATACCGAGTTTAATGGAAATCTTTAAGGGCTTCGCCGCCGTAGTTCCAAGCTTACAATCTGTTTCCTTTCTTCCTTCTGAAAGTTTGGTTAAAAAGCACCGCTGCCCCTCAGCTAGTACTGTTAGACATAACTTTTAAGTTGCCGTCCGATGACAACGCTCTTCGGTTTTTTATTGGTCACCAGTTATGCACCTGAAGGATTTCTTTGGTAGAAATTTTCCTTTAGACCCAGTCGTATTTATGTGCTATAGGGTCTTAAATAGGACAGTGGCTTAATAAACGAAGCTCAACGGACGCTGGGCTAGGTATTCTGTTCCTATAGGCATCATTAGCACTTTTTGATTTTTCATTATTGTCGATGGATTCTTAGAATTGTCCATCACTATAGTCTGATATAGCTTCCTGGAACCATATTTTGGAGTTTGAAACCGAAATGCTGTGTGAACTGAAGCCGGTCAAGCACCTCGGCAAAATAGTAATCGAAATTATAACGCATAAATGTTCGCGTTATTAGTTCTGCATTGCCGACGCGTTAAGAGTTTTTGTTTCACTGCGCAACTTGCTCGCACTCCCAAAGGGGCCAGCTTGCATATCTACCATCCGGTCCACCGAACGTGGTCTGGAAATCCGTCCACGCGGATGCTCTAGCACCTTGGAGAATCATGGTGAGGTATTCAAGGATCTAGTGCAAGTTGTAGTCCTCTGTTTTTAATGCAGCTTTGGGATAGGTATCCAACTCGTAGGGGTGTGGTTGCTGGAAGAATATGTTTAATGACGGTCAATGTTCGCAGTATCACATTACCTTGCTCAGATTTGGAGCATTTTAGTGTTTACCAGCCCTCAACTCGCTATATCATGCTAGCACTTCCTCTACTGTTTTGCACCTTCGTGTTTACCAGAAGGGCTACTTGATAGTTAACATTCTCTGAAGGTCATTCCATTATCTACCGTTTGTAGATGCGCTGGGTAATGCCGATTAACACTCAAGGTTCCTATCTTTCATCCCTCTAATCGCTGCCTACCCTTACAATGGGTTAGCAACCACTTCTTCATGAAAAAATAGTCTATTGTAACAACGTAAATGTAAGTATTAGACCGCTCGGCTCTAACTTACATTCTATCAAGTTCCTCCCGCGATGCGGTAACTAGCCAATCCTGGATTTAGGTGAACCATCCTCCCAGGCAGTATAATAGCACTGAAGGAGTCATCTAAGTTTGCGAGTCTAGGTAGGGTGGTAGTTGATCTTTTGCGTTCCCAACACCTTGAACTTAGAGGCGATTTCTAGCTTCTACGGAGAATAATTGTCTCGATTAGAATCTGGTATTCATGCGGCTTTCTTGCCCGTTTCACCCGATTTACTCAATACTATTTCGACATCTCGTTTGAACTTTAGCCTGGAATCCTATCTTTTTCGCCCAAATACTTTGTGGCAACATATCCGGTCTTTTTCAATCCATCTCTAAATGATTGCGCCCAAAGCTCTTCGTCTGTCCTGCCAATGAGTCATTCGAGTCACAAGCCATCTTGTAGTGAGGCTGCTGAAGCAAGGCAGAATTTCAAAGGTGACTTGCGTACTTTGTCAAAAAATTCAATGTTTGATTTTACCGGTTGTTCGCTTTTGTTTGTTGTTGCCTTACCTTATTTTTCTGATTTATACTAACATATATGACTCGGTTAAAATTAACTCAAAAAATAGTCCCATGTGGTTTATTTTGTCTCATTTAACTTTATTCATTGTCAGTTATATGATATAATTTTCATTGTTTGGGAACTAGCTTTCTTGACCAGGTTCAGGCACACAATAGATGTTTAATTTAACGCCTAGGAAGAAATTTATTGCAAAAAACTATATAATTTGGCAATTACTGCGTTCAGGAAACCTATGTCTCATGACGGAATTGAGCCCATGGCTGCAGAATTCAGACTGGAGCTTTATCTCCCAAACTACCGGGTCGTACCTGATAACAGTATAGCTAATCGACAGCTCCTTTATATATGCCACTCACAGACGGCTGAACAGCGATGTTTGGAACTATTTACTTGTATCATTTGGCGAAATTGGACAGATTACTCGTTTAGTTGTCATAATCAAACAGTCACAAGTACGCGACTGACGAAGAGTGCAAACAAGCTTGCATGAAAAAATCGGAAGGAACTACCCTGGAATATGGCTTTTTGTCTTGCAATTGTTATATCAGACCTAACATTCTAAATAGAACAATAATTAAAGAGATGGACTTAGTCGAAGGACTACGTTAAAATGATATCCCTGTGACCAAGACCTAGAGGGACAAATCTGTTCGGGTTTGCATGAAACAAATTCTATGCGTTCATATTGTGAACACAGTGTGGGTGAGCGCGTTATTATTACTATTTATAATAATATTATTATTATTTGATCAATGTATGCTATTTTTGCATGTAGAAAGCGTAATTGTTACGGGTGCTACCCAGTGTTTCAACATTCTGCCTGTCAACTGAACCGATCATATCCTTCTGCTCAATGTTGAGTGGGTGGTCTGAGAAAAACGGAATGGCTTCTTCGGTCAAGTATTTCGAAATCTCTTGGTGGCAGTCCACTTCATCCTTTTCTCTGGGAGCCAGCAATCGATCAGACAGGGTTTTCTTTTCGCCCTTAGGGAACCGTATGGGAGCATATTCAGGGTTTCACTAGAACAGATGAAGAATACCAACACATAGACCATATTACATTAAGACTGCCGGGCGTTCTTTCTCAACAGAACTCTGCGAGAAGAGATAAACCACGTAGAGAGGTCGTTCCGGTAGTTGACCTTACAACGTAGACAAACATCTCTTAATAGGTTATCCCAAAAGGTATTGGATTGAATCCAGAGCGTTGAATGAGATGGGCTCCCAGTGCTTGATAGACAAGTTGGCAGATCTTAGATCAGATCAAATAGTGCTCCAGAGGGTTTTATAAACAGTTTACCTGCCTGTTTTTCTGGCAATTCTGCGATGTGGTTTTTTCTACCACCGATTTCCTGTCGTGGAGAGACTGCTGATCGACGTAGATGTATGACGAGGTACCGAATATGAAGAACAACCGACACCAACAATTAACGAGTTTTATTAGTCTGATCAGGATATGTAAACTAAAACGGAAGGCAAAAAAAATTAATAAATCCTACATGTGAAATAAATATTTCTGACCACTGACTGAAGTGAACCTTAGAAATTGATTGACAATCGTTCGAACAGTGGGATAGTCTTTATTATTTGGTTTTGCGTTTGAGAGAGCATGTGCAGTTGGGGTTTTGCAGCAGGTTTAATATCGAATGGCAACATCTTGAATCTCTTCAAACGACAGAGGGAGGTTTCTGGCTTGGACGAAGTTTGATAGCTCCTGACACTAGACCGACAGAGTAACTGATATACGATAGTTCGCCCGTCGATTTCGACGATGTCCACCATATGCTCCACGGAAGCGTGGTGCATGGACGGTGACTTGCGCGTGAATTAGTTTTAAGTGATAGTAGCCTTGCGGTGCAGCTACCGCACTCTCTCCTCCTCCCCCACCTGAACCCGGTGTCATGATAGAGTCAAAGAGACCGAAGGCGGGAGAGGACGCAGGTGGCTGCGCGACCGGAGCCGCCCCTGGGCGTACCACCACACCTGGCTCGGATCGCACGGAGTGGGAGTGCCAAAAAGGCCACATTAAGAAAGAGTCGTTGCAGCCTGACTCTCAGTCCGCCAGTCAGCCACTCCACACAAAACACACATTGGGCTGACCACGCGGTCCTCGTTATCCCGTCAGTTGGCAACCTTCCAAGCCACGGCTTTTAGCGCACCGTGATATTTTCAAGCGCGTCAGATTGTTTATAGTGAGGAAAATGCGCTGAGCTCTCGTCCTCATTCTCTCCCCCACCCCCACAATCAGATCACTGTCCGAACCGGTCCGTTTTCTGATGCGGAAGTGTGGGCAGCTGCTGGTGACCTCGTCTACGTGTACTACGTACGCGACCTGGCCCCCAAGCACGAGCACCAGGATTTCACAATACTGGGGGTTGGATGGCTTACATCTCACATGTGTGATATAGACAGAAGTCACGTTAAGAAGGAGTCATCGCGGCCTGACTCACAGATCACCAGTCAGCCACTCCACGCAACACACATTTGACTGATTGCGAGGTCTGAGTGTAATTGTCAGTTGGCAACCTTCCAACCGCGGCGCTTAACGTTACCGCACTCTTCTCCTCCCCCACCTGAGCCCGGTCTCATGACAATGTCAGAAGACCGGAGATGGGAGAGGGCGCAGGTGGCTGGCGCGACATGAGCCGCCCCTCGGCGTACCACCACACCTGGCTCGGATCCCACGGAATGGGAGTGCCATAAAGGCCAAATTAAGAAGGAGCCATTGCAGCCTAACTCTCAGTCCGCCAGTCAGCCACTTCATACAAAACACACATTGTGCTGATCATGCTTTCCGAGTTATCCCATCAGTTGGCAACCTTCCAAACCATGGCTTTTAGCACACCTTGATAGTTTCAAGCGCGTCAGATTGTTTATAGTGAGGAAAATGCGCTGAGCTCTCGACCTCATTCTCTCCCCCACCCCCAAAATCAGACCACTGTCCGAGCCGGTCAGTTGCCTGATGTGGGAGTGGGCGTATTGGCTGATGGATCGGCGTACCCATCTTCGCGCGCCACAGCACGACCTGGCCCCCATAACGAACACACCAGGATTCACTAACTCAGGGGATATGGAGCAGCCATCGCCGTCTGACTCCCAGTCCACTGGTCAGCCACTCGACACACACAGCACATACACTGGGCCAACGGCGTGGTTTGGGGTAAGCGTCAGATTGGCAGTCTTCCCAGCCGCGGTTTCTAGGAAACCGTGATATACCAG